>QNUK01000704.1:6278-11278 GCA_013621035.1 Clarias magur
CACACACACACACACACACACACACACAGAGACACACACACACACAGAGACACACACGCACACAGAACCACACAGGCACACAGAACCACACACGCACACAGAACCACACACGCACACAGAACCACACACGCACACAGAACCACACACACACACAGAACCACACACACACACACAGAGACACACACACACACACACACACACACAGACACACACACACAGACACACACACACACAGAGACACACACACACACACACACACACACACAGAGACAGACAGACACATGTCGTCATAATACTGCTTATAACATCCTAATCCCTCTCTGTCTCTCTGTCTCTGTGTCTCACCCTCTACGTCTGACTCCATCCCCGCTCCGTCCACGATGATCTGAGGAGACGGCTTCACCTCCAGGTTCCTCCTCAGCCAGGTGGTTTGCTCCAGAGAGGAACCTGCGATGGTCCCGATGGCCTCCACGATCTTATGTGTCACATCCTGTTCACAAAAAAATTATAATGAAGGAGAAACACACACACACACACCGATTGGCCATATTTCATGTCCATAATAAACACTGAGAGGAGAGGACCTGTCTTGGGCGCCATCTTGTGGTAGCTTAGAACTTTACAGGTATAACAGTGAGGACGGAATGTAAATGTGAACAACGAGAGAACTTTATTTTAATAATTTGATTATTATTCTCTGTAAAGTTTGACACTTCCCCTCAACATGTAACAAAACAATTGCGGTTTATTTGGTCCTGGTTAAGAGCTGACACACAACCCCACAGCAGGAGTGGAACCATGAGAAGGTTCTCTCACCTGCAGCTCGCGCTGGTCCTTCTTACTCTCCAGGGTTGGATTCTTCAGGATGAATTCATTCAGAACTCTGAAACAGAGACCAGAGGAAAACAGTGAAGGTACGGTCAGCCAGGTTACAGCTACTGTGTGTGTGTGTGTGTGTGTGTGTGTGTGTGTGTGTGTGTGTGTGTGTGTGTGTGTGTGTGTTACCCGAGGATGAGGAACTGTCCTGGAGCAGGGAGGCCGAGCTGCACCGCGTCCTTCAGCAGTGAGAGCAGTGAGGGCCAACTGTCCACCAAACTGCACACAGGAATCCTGCAGAAATAAATCAGATTTTTTTTTAATTATTATTATTACAGACACACTGATGGAAAATTTTTTAGACCAAATTCTATTTTAAAATGTAAGAGAATCTATTATAGAGAGTTTGTATTTTTATTGGAACAATACCAGGCAGTATAAACATTTTTTAACTATGCTGTGATCAATAACTAAATTATACAATATGTTTATAATAAAACTGTACTGAGTTGCAGGACTGACTCAGAGTCTGAGCTTCTTTTCTAAAAATTAAACCCAAGTGTAAAAGAAGATTGCGCCAGCAGGGTGCAGGCTCTCATGTGCTGCCTCTGACACACACGCTGTACACACACCGTTAGGGGGCGGGAACAAAGCGCAGTGGCACATGATTGGTTAAATGCTCCTATGATTAACATGAAAGAAGACCCCTCCCCCTCCCCCAGAGGCAGTGCCTCTTTAATAATTATATAATGATGATTGGACATCGTTAAGGGGCGGTGACGAGCGTGGCCTGTGTATCAGACTCACCTCTGAACATAAGCGTAGAAGAACTGGAGCATGCAGACTTCAAGAGAGAGATGTTTCTGTAAGGAGAGAGAATAAATACATAATAATTCATATTCAGTTATTATAGAATAATCATCAGCTGTTGAAGTTTTGCATTTAAATCAGTAGAGCTCAGTGGAACAAAATAATGAAATGTATTTGATTTAAAATTTATATGAAGATCAGCGCTCTATAAACTATAAACTACGAACAGCGCTCTATAAACTATAAACTACGAACAGCGCTCTATAAACTATAAACTATGAACAGCACTCTATAAACTAACCTTTGTTTATGATTTATTATTATTAAAGTGTAAACTGAGCACCTTCTCCTTAGCGATGGCCGGCGGCTGCTTGAGAACCTCCTTCACCGTCTGCATTACTGTTTCAGTGCGCATGGCGTTAACACTCCTCACCAAATCCACCAGGAGGAGCTGTTCATCACTCGCTGTGGGAATTACCTACACACACACACACACGCGCACACGCGCACACGCGCACACACGCACACACGCACACAATAAAAATAAGCTATTTGCATTCCCTCTGATCACTGCGGGTGAGTTATCCCAGGGGTTGCCGCCCACCTTGTTCCTGGGAGGAGTTTTGGTCTGTTTTCTTTCGTTCCAGACGTAAGCGATGGCGGCCATGAAGTGAGCGCCGTGGTTCATCGAGATCGGACCGAGCAACTCGAGGATCTGCTGACGGAGATTCTGAAAATAAAATTTTGTGAGAGTTGTGAAATTGCATTTAAATTTTTCCTTGCACTGATTTTATACTTCAGACGTTATGAACGTTATATCAGGTGTGTGTTTTCTCACCTTAGTGGAGCCCAGGTTGATGTTGGAGCTGCAGGTGGCGCCAGTGGGTCGCTCTGAACTGTCAGCCAGGTAAAGGGTACTCCAGAGAAGCGTGACTGAGTACATGATGGTGTGGAGAATCGACAGGATACCTGAGCGCGCTTCAGCCAGGTGCTTCTGATCCACACTCACCTGGAGCTGTGTGACAGAGAACACACACACAAACAAACATGCACACACATCACTCTCCATGTACATCAATAATAAATTAAATGAGGTTGTGGAAGAACAGCGCCCCCACCTGGTGGTACTGAGACGACGGGTCGAGCAGGCAGTAATGAATGATGGCCGTGACTCCCTCCAGCACAATGAGGACAAGATCAGGAGGAATACACAGCGCCATCCACTGGGGCCTAAACAAACAACACCCTTATTACATTTACCAGAACCCACATTTCTTTTATCAGATCATGAGTCCTACCCTGCAGTCCCTTGACGGGTACTAGGGGGCGTACCTGGTGTCGGTGATTCGGGTCTCGTAGCGGTACTGCTGGATCAGGTTGTCGAGGTTCCTGCAAAGCTGCAGCGTCACCGAAGCGACCACGCGACGCAGAACCCGACCCATGTAGGGCAGAGTGGCCGTGACGAGGCCGATCCACTGTGGGTGCATCTTACACGCGTGATGCTGGTGAAGCGCCCGGATCACCGCGCATAGAAACATACCCTGTGCTGTGATTGGCTGCCCATGAAGGTACTGCAGTGACACCATTGGCTGTTGAGGATTCACATGTTCCACTTCTCCACCCAGGATCTCAAAGCCGCCACAGGCAGCTCCGGCTCCACCAGAACTTGTTGAACTTCCCGTTCCCGGTCCGGCCTCTCCACTTTCATCTCCGGGGACCAGGACGTGATGCTCGAGTACAACGAGGCTCTGGATGAGGCGGAGAAGCTGCGACTGCACCCCAGTGCATCCGTCCAGCTGGTCCTCAGACAAGTTGATAACGCTGTCCTCAGAAAGTCCCTCCTCGACGGCAGACAGGTTAGTTCCACGCACCCGCTGCTCGTGCCACTTCTGAGCGCTAAAGATGGATGAGAGCAGGCAGTGCAATGCCACCTTCTGCACCTTGCACTTGGACAGGACATCGCTAATGAAGCTGGCAAACCCTTTAGCTGAACCGCCCATCACCTTGGCAAGCTCACTGAAGAGCAGCGTTAGGACTTCAACGCTGGTCAGCTGCATGGCCCGGTTCCCTGCTAGGTCCTGAGGTGCTGCTGGAATGTGTGATGAATAATAGCTCCTCAAAAAGTAGAGGCACAGTGAGATGATTATCTCCAGGTACATGGCGCTACGGAAGGAATGTGAATGTGAATCCTGAGGAATGGGGCAATAGAAATCTTTACCCATGACGGAAACACGATGACGAGCTAGAAGGTTTTGAAGGAGCGAGAGCTGAGGTGTGTAGGTGTTGTTGATGCTGGTGGTCGCGATGGCGCTGACGAAGCCAGCTGGAGCTGTGCGCAACATGGCAGCTATTGCAGAAAGAGCATGAAGAGTCCGAGAGGAATCATAGATCTGCAGGTACAGTAGGACGTGCTGGTAAAGGGGGTGGATGTTAAAGCGAGCAGGACAGGTAGATGATCGGGACGAGCCTGGAAGTCCACCAGTAACGCCACTGGGAGACCCAATATCGCTCTCGATCTCAGAAACCTCACCTTCACCACAGCTGTACCAATTCTCCAAGTCCAAGCTGTCACCAAAGAAAATGCTGGGGGGTCGGTTCTTATCTGCCTGGTTCGACTTCCGACGTTCCTCCTCTTTTTTCTTGTTCTTCTTCACCTTGGGCTTGGCTCCAGGAGACTTGTCAGTCAGACGCTCCATGATTTTACCTTTGAGGCTAAGCTGGGTGCTGCTGTGGCTACGTTTTCGAGAGTGAAGGTCAACTGGGTGCAGGCTTAACTCTGGAGTACCAGTTCCACTACTGTCTGGAAGCGTGACAATGGAAGGTGAGGAACTGGGTCTTGGTATTCCTTCACGAGGCTCATCAGCTGATGAAGGAACTGTGAGAAATTCCAGTGTTCCACCAGCCACCAATTCAGGAAGTGTTAGACATGGGTTGCTGGGAAACGGGCCCATGTGGACCTGGGGCTCAACAGATGCTTCTGAGGTGTTGGAACTGTCCGAGTCAGTGAGAGCCCAAACTTCTGGTGGCGAAGGTGTCTCAATTGAGCTGTCTTCCACCAAATGCACCACCTTGTCCACCAGTTCGGCAAGAATCACAGACACCACTGCGTTTATTGTGTCTTCTTCAAATTCTGCCTCTTGTATTGCCTGATCAGACGTGTTAACAGTACTGCCGCTTCCTTCCAACTCGCTCAAGCTGCCGTTGTCCACAGTGGAGGACTGGGAGCCGGTTGACTCTGAGCTTAGCGGCTCCTCTTGCTGGTCTGGAGGTTGATATTCGCCACAAAGGTGTAAATTTTCAGTGCTGAGGCTCAGAATTGACAGACTGTCGCTTAAAGGGTTCACTGTCAGGCTGAAGGGCTCCATATCGTCCAG
>QNUK01000704.1:16278-18778 GCA_013621035.1 Clarias magur
CCAATAACCACCTGGACTCCATATTAACATCAATTAACATCAACTATTATACTGAACTTCCTGCCACCCAACACACAGTATGAGTGCAGATCAATCCCTGCTCTCCGTTATCACCCAGATGAGGATGGGTTCCCTGTTGAGTCTGGTTCCTCTCAAGGTTTCTTCCTTCATCTCAGGGAGTTTTTCCCTCAGCACCGTCGCCTTCGACTCGTTCATCAGGGACCATCTGATCACTCTGATTCATACACACTCCCATTTCCTACAAACTTAAATAATTCTTTTGATTGTGTAAAGCTGCTTTGTGACAATGACAATTGTTAAAAGCGCTATACAACACGTCTACACAGTGAAGTGTTAACTAAAACACACTTCCTGTTACACAGTGGACGTTCCCCCTCAGAGCACACAGACACAGCAGGGATCGACTGACGCTCTCACATCAGGATGTTTCCCCTCTGAGTTTGGTTCCCCTCAGGGTTTCTCCCTTATCATGTCTCTGGGAGTTTTTCCCTCAGCACCGTGTCCTCCGGCCCCTCAGCAGGGACACACTCGTAAATATGTACAGTTAGATATCTATATATTTGTTTATATACATATTAAACTCACATTATAAATAAAATTAAATAGATTTTTGCTCCAACTCCTTTGGTCTCTATGTCCGTTTGTCCAGATTTATGTTAGTATGTCTCAGCTGATCCACTGTGTGTGGGGTGAGGGAGGGCGGGGGGGTTGTGTGAGGAGGAGGGGGGGGGGTGTACAGCGCATGCACTGGGGGTCGTCTCTCAGTGAATGAATTGAAGAACCGCTGATAAACAAGATGAAAAACAAACAAGCAGTAAAGGAGAAAGAGGGGGAGTTCCGTACCTGGCAGATCACTCGCATACTTCTAGTGGGCTTTAAAGAGAGAGAGAGAGAGAGAGAGAGAGAGAGAGAGAGAGAGAGTGGGAGAGAGAGAGAGAGAGAGAGACAGAGCAGAACACAGAGAGAGACAGAGAGAAAGAGAGCAGAGGTGTTCAGCAGACGGAGACGAGCAGATGGACAGAAAACAGTCGATACAGAAATTTATTCACAAACTTCAGCTCTCGAACCTGTGCTGGAAATCAGTGAATAAGTAAAGTTGAGGAAAGAAGCTAAAGAAGAGCAGCTCAGCTAACAGCACACACACACACACACACACACACACACACACACACACACACAGACACACAGACACACAGACACACAGACACAGTTCCTCACCACTCCTGACTTCTGCTGCAACATTACAACAACACACATTACCACTCATAAGTGTTTGTGTTCATGTGTGTGTGTGTGTGTGTGTGTGTGTGTGTGTGTGTGTGTGTGTTGAAGTGGTCTGGCTCACCAGAGACACGATGTCCAGCAGGAAGTCGATGAGCTGACAGAACTCGAACAGCGAGAGGAGCGAAGCGGCCGGTCCACCTGCGGCCCGTCTGCACAGAGATTCAACACGTTTAACAAGTGTGTGTGTGTATATATGTGTGCGTATGTATATATGTGTGTCTGTGTCTGTCTGTATGTGTGTGTGTCCTCGTTGGCACAGCGCCCTCCATGTGTGTGTGTGTGTGTGTGTGTATACAGTACAGTCCAAAAGTTTGGACACACCTTCTCATTCAAAGAGGTTGAATTTGTATTATGGCGAGAAAAAGGCAGCTAAGTAAAGAAAAACGAGTGGCCAGGATAAGTTCATCCGAGTCACCAGCCTCAGAAATCGCAGGTTAACAGCAGCTCAGATCAGAGAGCAGGTCAATGCCACACAGAGTTCTAGCAGCAGACACATCTCTAGAACAACTGTTAAGAGGAGACTGTGTGAATCAGGCCTTCATGGTAGAATATCTGCTAGGAAACCACTGCTAAGGACAGACAACAAGCAGAAGAGACTTGTTTGGGCTAAAGAACACAATAAAGAACACAAGAAAGAAAACTCGCTGAATGAGAAGGGGTGTCCAAACTTTTGCTCTATACTGTATGTGTGTGTATGTATATACAGATCTGGCCATTAAGAATGCACGCTTTTTCCCGCGAGATCCCGCAATTTGGCGCGCAACATGCCGTAAGATCCCTCAAGCAACATTCGGGTATTTAAATAAATGTATTGTGCTTCACTGAATATCCGCCAGATGGCGCATGGAAGGACTTTATCTAAAAGCCAGACCAAGTACAACGAAGAATTGTGTATAATTATTTAGCCTAAAACAATATTGTGTCCAATGCTGAAGCAAACATGAATTTTATTTGTTTTACAATAATAATATTTTATGATGAATCTGCGTATATGTGCTTCATATTATGTTCATAATGATGAAAAGAGGTGCCCTAAATTATGAGGCGCCATAATAAATAGGGCTTAAACCAAACTTCCCTCATGCACACACACGTGAAACACTTGCATACACATATATGAAACAGTCACACATCTATATATACTACTAACTGCTCACACAACTACATATGAAATGCGCGCACACATGCCTATGAG
>QNUK01000704.1:26278-111278 GCA_013621035.1 Clarias magur
CTGAAGGCGGGACAAAGCACTCTGTCAATCACACATCTGCTGGAGCTCACGAAGTACAGACGGCCAGACGGGACACGCAGGGAACCTGGTCACGCTCAGACGGGGGGCAAAGGGGCGGAACACCTGATCAACCTGTCCAAACAGAACGCAGCTGGGAGGAGGGTGTGTGTGTGTGTGTGTGTGTGTGTGTGTGTGTGTGTGTGTGTGTGTGTGTGTGTGTGTGTGTGTGTGTGTTTCCTTACCCAGTAGCCACGCGTACAGTCTGCGGTTCAGAGACATGTCTCTCCTCAGGACGACGTGCAGCGCTGCAGAGAGGATCCTGATCACATCAGAACGTGTGGCCTGAGAGGGGGAACACACACACAAACAAACACACACACAAACACACACACAAACACACACACAAACACACTAGTTTGTGGTGATCTTTTTGTTATGGTGCTAGAGTATGAAAAAAAAAAAACACTGAATGAACACTGCAGTACTTACAGCACGTGTGTGTGTGTTGGGAGGGGGGGGGGGTGGAGGTTTGTTTGGGTTCTCTGAGAGGTAAAGAGTGAGTGTGATGTCCCTGACGTATTAGAATCATTTATAAAAATATTATTCCTTGTGCTGTCGGCTCTCTTGGTTGGGTCTCTCTCCCTCTCCCTCTGTCTGTCTCTCTCTCTCCCTGTCTCTCTCCCTCTCTCTCTCCCTCCGGTTTCTGTCTTTCTCTCTCTCCCTGTGTCTCTCTCTCTCTCTCTCTCTCTCCCTGTCTCTCTCTCCCTGTGTCTCTCTCTGTCAGGTTCTATTTGCCTCTACTTTGGAGAGAGGTGCTGATTGGAGAGGTGCCTTACTCCCGCCTCCTGTGTCTCCATTGGACTAGCACTTCTTAAGACTGTATTTAACCACGGCCCCGTCCGCTGCTGGACAGACGACTGCTTGGCTTGTTACTGTGTTTTGTTCATATCTGACTTCCCGTGTAGTGACTTTTGCTGCCTTTTCTGACCTCGATTCTGTTATTGCTGCTTTGTAAGAAAATCAGTTTATATTGTTTGTAAATATCGTCCTGTACATTGTAGTAGGTAGGGGTTCGACGCCCTTTTTGTTCCAGCCCTTTTTTCCGGGTTGTGCCAGTCGGGGAAGACGTGCGGCTTTGTTGTTAGGTGACACCAGCCCTAGTTGTTTGTTCTAGTTAGTGGGTTTTTGTTTATTACTTTGTTCTGGTCGTCTCCGGAGGAGATTAACATGTTTGTAAATACTTAAATAGAATAAAAGAGCAGTTAAACACACACGCTGTTTATTCACCCATCGTCTCCTTTATCGTGTGTTACGGCCGACCCGATAACAGTGAGGAAATGAGTGAGTGAGAGAGTGAGAGTGAGCGAGTAAATGAGTGAGAGTGAGAGAGTGAGTACCTGACTCATGTGGAAGGGGAAACAGAAGAGGATGAGGTCGAGTGTACTCCTCTGAACCAACACACTGGAGTCCTGAACAGACATACTGACTGCCTCCACCTGTACACACACACACACACACACACATTTCATTACTATTAATATTATAAAAATTTTTGTTGTTGTTTATATTATTATTATTGGTGTTGTTATTGTTGTTTATATTATTGTCACTGGTCCTTTGACTAAACCTGAGTGCGATGGATGTACATGTGGCGGGTGAGCGAGTGGAGTGAGCATGCAGAGACAGACAACTGCGTCAGTGTGTGTGTGTGTGTGTGTGTGTGTGTGTGTGTGTGTGTGTGTGTGTCCGCAGTGAACATGCAGCAGGTGAGTGTGCTGTGGGTGAGCGTGTAGTGTGTGTGTGTGTGTGTGTGTGTGTGTGTGTGTGTGTGTGTGTGTGTGTGTGTGTGTGGTGTTTCTCTCTCTCTCTGCGCGTCACCATGAGCTCGATGTCGCTGCCGATGATGTACAGCTGGTCCTCCATGGACAGCTTGCGGTTGAGGTGCAGGAGGACGAAGCTGATGGCCGGTAGTCTCACCGAGGCGCTGGTCAGGATGCTCCCCCAGAGAGCGCTGTAGAACACAGACTGCTCCACCGCCAACGCCACCTTCTCCAACAGCGCATTGGTCCTGCAAGGGGCGCCATGATACAGATGAAGAATTAAAAGGACTGAACAAAATATACATCTAAAAATATACAAATATAAAAACGGAAAATAAACCAGAGTATAAAAATGAAATACTATTCATTCTTAAATCAATGCATCTTTATGGTTCTTTAAGCGTCTGTTAGAAACATGTGACCCATCAGTAAGTGTGTGCAGAGGGCTTCAGTATCCTGAGGTCTCTATAATAAAATACATAAATCATTAAATAATCGAGAGATTTAATGCAGGATTAGACCTGAACATGGACACGTGCTGAATCAGGACACACCTCGTATCAGCCCAAGTCTAAGAACAATGTTACAGAGACAATTAAAAATAATGAAGAATGTACAGCGTGTGTCCAAATAAATGATGATAAAAATATCTGAATCTCTCGAAAAGCAAAAACCAGTTTATACAGAAACGAAGAATAAACAGACACGCGTGTTTAGAGACACTTTAATCAGTCTCTGCAAATCTCACTCCTCAAGTGATTTACTCTGATGTGCATCATCACTCTGTCCAGACAAAGTGAAAGTGTGCTGCAGTTTGGATGGAGAGTGACCTTGTTAGGGGACAAGTGTGAAACAGAGGAACCTGCAGTGTGTGTCTTGAAGAGAGAGTCAGTGTCTAATACACACTCAGCACGGCTTACTGACAGGAGGATGGAGAGACCGTCAGCTCATACTGTGTGTGTGTGTGTGTGTGTGTGTGTGTGTGTGTTCTGACCTGTCATGGTAGTCGGAGCCCTCCTCGAGGCCCGGCAGTACCCCGGTCAGGAGGCCCTGCAGTCCCGGCTTCAGCGTTTTCCCCAGCGGCAGATAGAACGTCTCGTACAGACCCAACAGCACCGGCTTCACCGACATGGAGGCGTTAGACAGCAGGGGGAAAAGTCCAGAGCTGAGGAGACAGAACACCACACACACACACTGTGTTTAATCAGTCTGAACACACACCACACCTCCTTTAGGGGTAAATACTTATGCACACACAGCCTATGTGTTTTAAATTATGTGAATAATTTTACCTTCTCTAAACTGTAACACAACACAGTATGTGTGTGCGTGTGTGAGCCGAGGTGTTTGAGGTGAGAGATGTTTCCTAGTCTGAATCTGGACTGATGATCACTTCTACAGGGTTTAAGTGTAAAGACACTGGCGTCACTCTGGCACTGTTCTGTGTCCCATCAACAGAGTCGCTGATGAAGATCCGATTGCGTGCAGAGGACATGATGTGGACATTAGCCTCAGTGAGACATTGAGACCAAACATCAGGACGCAGTTAGAAGAGACTAAGGAGGCGACAGTTAACAAAACACTCAATGATCTTTCTGTGGAACCACCAACTCAAATACTACAGTGTTTACACTAAACTTATGTAAAAGATAAGATCTTCACACAACTGGATGGACCTTCCTAAGAACTTTAAAGGTCCAGTAAACCCAGGGGGCAACGATTCTGCACTACAGACGTGATGTAAGATTTGAGTACCTAACCAAAAATTAGACAAGAACTTCGACGTCCTCTGAGCCACGCCCTGCAGAGCTGATCTATCCCTCTCTATAGTCCTGAAACAGCAGTGTACCATGAGCCCCACTGCGGGACACAGTCCTGTTCCTCTCAGTCTGTGAGCAGGGGGGGGTAGATCCCCAAACTGGCACTCAAACAGTGATGTCACTCCTGTCCTGAGCGAAGAATATCAGAGTGCAGAGTGAGCAAACTCCACCCACATCAGGTGATGCTGCCATGTGGACTGGTCTAGGGAAATCCAGTGCCAAAGAGAATGTTTCGGATCCTGGCTTACACTCTCAGGTAATCCTGTTAGAAAAGAAAAAGTGACCGTGGAGCCCGAGAGACTGCAGGAGGACATGGTTCGAAATCAACTCTGTTCACGACGTCATAATGTCGTCCAGGAGGCATCAGAATGTGGAAAAGGTAAGGACAGGAATACAGCTCACAGTCAGGCTGTGGACCCGCAGGAGGACGACACCAACGCCTAGACAGTGTCTAAGGGACACACGTCCAACATAAATCAGGCTTCTGGGAACAGGCGTGCAAAGCTCAGGTGTTGATGTCAAGGTTTCAAGTGCTGGTTAGGTGTTCTCCATCCGTTTAAAATTACACACTCCGAGGGGTCTCCAAGTGCTAGAACTATGTGTAAGAACTGGTAAAGCCTAAAACGTGCTGCACCAATCAGACAGATGGGCAGACGGATGGGCAGACAGGAGGTGATGAAGGTCCTGATGCACATGAACTGTGTTCATAACCCTAAGTTCTTTAATAAACACACTCTAAAGTGTCTTCAGTGAAGTTACCAGCTGATCCTGAGTCCATGAAGCCTCCTGTGTTATCTTTATGATCCTCAGACAAGTGAGGTGGAGAGAAGAGACCAAAGACTCGGGGCACCACAGACGCCGCTGGCCGAGCTGTCCATGATACCGTCACCTCGTCTCTTCTTCTACTCTTTGTTTTTCACGAGAGAAGAGCCGAGGAGCACCTGCCTGCAGCATTGCTTGGGTTCCGTCTCCTTCAAGTGCAAAGTGAATTCACAACTGCATGAGGTGAGCCTTAAATCATGGAATGTTCCCCCAGCGTTCCCTGCGTCTCTCGAGTAAGAGCTTGTGAAATCACCTCTAAATCATGCAGAGTCCCGAGTCGTGAACTCAGCAGGTGTGAAATGATGGGAGAGCACTGAACAAAGATACATGTGGGTTTCTGAAGGTGTACGAGAAGGTGTCGCAGGTTTTTGCCGAATATCAGCTTGACCGCGTTGCTTGGCAACCCACGATATAAAGAACCTTTCATCTGGACCCGAGTCTGCCTGTGAACACCCGCAGCACTCCGGCTGGTGATCTCAGGACCGTCTGTGCTTCTGGAACGAACTCCACGCCGTTCTGTTCAGGTTTACAGAAGTACCAGTATGTGTTCAGCACTGGGAACCAGTGGTCTGACCTGTAGGAGTGTTATATGGAGCTTGTAGTTGCGAGTTACCTGTAAAGGAACAGGTCCCTGGCGAGGCGCTTGGGACCGATGATCTTAAAGATGATCTCATAGGTCTCTAAAGCTTTACGGTGAACTCCGCTGGGCAGTGCCGGGTGCAGACACTGAGCCAAGCGCTTCCCAATCGTCAGCTTCTTGGGGACGACCTGGTACTTGGCATTGTTCTGCAGGACCTGTAAGATCATCCAACACACACACACACGCACGCACACACACACACACACAGGTCTCAGAGCTTAAACACACGTATTAAATTGAGACATCAGAGCTACAGATGAGTTCAGAGACAGTGTAGTGATCTGTAGAGAGATGGCGAGACAGAGACTCATCAGGAGACAGGAGTCTGGTGAGGAACTCTTATTTAGTTTAAACGTTACAGAAACACGTCTCTTTAAGGATAAGACACACGACTTTAACTTCCCTTAGGAACAGGACTATAATTCCTCCAGGTTAATCAGGGACAGGACGAGCTGTCACACTCTCTGAGGACATTATTAGACCTGCCAAATAAAGTGTCTCCATGGCTAATATTTTATTATAATTTATTCACAAAAAACGTCTATAACTGTTTATCTCACTGAGCCAAGAACTAACCAAAGTTAGTCTACAATCTACAAGCTCCTGTCCCTTCTGTATGATTTAATAATAATAATAATAATAATAATGTACAGTTTACTGAGAGGGGGGGGGGGGGGGATGAAGACCTTGTTGAGTTTCCCGAGAGCTGAGATGAGGTCGGCCCATTCGCTCGAGTACTCAAAGTTCTTCAGCGCTTTATCCACCGCCGCCACGTAGTTCCTGTATTTAGAGTCACCGAGCAACTCCACTTCCTCTGTGTTCATCCTAACACACTGTAACACACTATAACACACACACACACAGTCAGGGCGTGTCACATTGCTTTAATAATTACACATTGTTGTAACTGTTTAAAAGATTTACTGCTCAGATTCAAATATTAATGAAGCTGTAATTTGACACGGCCAAACAAAACACACCGTTTAATCCCGAAATTTTTTATAAACGTGAATATTGTTTTAAAAAAGTCTTCATTTATTCTCAGTGCCAAAATTACAAACAAAATAGATTATCCATGTTTAAACAACGGAAATGATGAGCAGCCAAGTCATGATGTGATTCATAAACATAAACAAACTCAAATCAAATCAATAGCGTCCCTATAACACACACACACACACACACACACACACACACACACACCAGAGGTGGTAATCGAACCCTGACCCACTACGCCACCATGCTGCCAGAATGAGTAATTACACTCATTTAATATATACAGACACTGCAGTGTAGAGAATAGAATATTATATAAATTTTATGTAATTTAAAAGGAAAATGTAAACAAATGACAAGAAAAAAAGACAAGTGTGAGGTTGTAGTGGAGGGGTGCCAATATTTTATCTATAATGGTACATCTGTAAACTGGCCCTGAAAGTCAGCGACAACAACAAAAACAACAACAACAAAATATATAATAATAATAATAATAATAATAATAATTGGAAGAAGAAGAAGAAGAAGAGCTTTAATCATTATAATGTTGAGCTTAGAAACGCTCGTGCTGTTTGTTTATGTTTATGATGAGGTTATGCTCTTACTGGGTTATTGGTGTTATTATTGTTTATGTTCATGTTGATGATGATGAGGTAATCCTCCCTGTGTTGATGTTATTGTTTATGTTGTTGATGATGAGGTCATACTCACTGTACTCTGAGGAGAATAAACGGCAGCGCGAGTCCCAGCGCGCGCTCCTAGCCTCTCCTCGTGACCCCTGACCCGAACCCCGGCGCGTGCGCCTCCATTAACACCTCTGTCTCACCCGCACACTCTCACCCGGGCTCAACCGCGCGCACACACACACACACACACACACACACGACCTGCGGATCCGAGAAACCGGGGCGCTTCCACCTGCACTTCCGGGTCCATAGTACGAGCGCTAATAAAAATTTCATAATAAAAGTCATCTAATACGCAGTGGACGATAAAATATTCCGTAATAAAACATCAACTTTAAAAGAAGAATTTAAAACTGTAAAACATCTCTAAACATATCCGCTATAAGGCTTTATCCTTTTTTTTTTTTTTTTCAAAAATGTGTGAGAACTCCCACAATGCATCATTGTTTCCTCATTTTCAAAATAAAGGACACTGCAGTAAAGAAGGAACATTAGGTGCGTTCCAATCGGCCTGAAGTACCCTGCGAAGTGCACTACCCAACTACATGTTGGTGGAATTCCCTTCACCAACATGTACAGGGAGCAGGAAGTAGGGAGCACCATGCGAAGTACACTTCAGAATGGAACGCAGGCCGAGTGGCATTGGCTGTGCTCCACTCTGAAACATATAACGTTTATGTCAAATTTTCAGGTGCATAACACACATGATGTTATATAATCCCTGCTCTCCGATATCACCCAGATGAGGATGGGTTCCCTGTTGAGTCTGGTTCCTCACAAGGTTTCTTCCTATTGCCATCTCAGGGAGTTTTTTCTTGCCCCTGTCACCATCTCCCTTGGCATACTCAGGGGACAATCTCATTATTTAGACACATTTTTCTCACACATACACACTTACATACATTTTCTTTTCATTTCTGTGGAGCTGCTTTGAGACAATGATCATTCTTAAAAGTGTTATAGAAATAAAACTGAATTGTATATAACAGTGTTATTTAATGATTACCATCATAAGCAGATTCTTAGTTTTAAATGGACCAAAGAACAAAAAAAGTAGTTTTTTATTATTATTTTGGTAATATAGGCTCTTTAAAACACAATCACAGGATTTTAGGTAATTATCTCATTTATGACATTTTACGTTATAACGCAATTTCATTAATTTATGAGACAATTTAAGCAAATATTTACATCAACAAATTTAAAGACTGTCAAACAAGCAGACAATGTGTGTGTGTGCGTGTGTGTGTGCTTTACTATTTTGCTGAAAGCGTTAATCAGATGTTGTGGATGTTGATGTGAAATGATGTGTGAAGCTCTGAGTGTGTGAACAGTTCCTGCACACTTTAGGCTTTTTCCTGCTCTATGACCCCTGATTGACCTCATCACCCAGTGAAGAAGTGCATAATGAAGGGTTCAGGTGAGTTAGTGTTGGAAACCACTAAACTGTGCAGCGCTCTGTACTTCCAGCATGGAGAGAAGCGCCTTTTATTTCAGTTTACACACGACTCAAAGTTTATCAGAGTCCATCACATAATCAGGTGCTGCTTCTGCAGTGTGTGTGTCAGCAGGGCAGTGAGACGGCCCAGGTCCTGTCTGTCTCTCAGAGTTCGGTCCGAGCCCCACCCACAGAGGAACCTCCGTGGGGACACGCCTCCTCCTGAGCTCAGACTCCACCTCTTCCTGTTCAGCTTCAGAATCGATGTTCAGAATTCCAGTCCTTCTCAAATGTGTCTCAAATGTGGCTCACTGCCTCTAAATCTCAGAGATAGTTTATATTTGTCTTGTGTGCGACTTACATATGCAGAAATGAGCCATATTTGAGACTTGAATGAGATATTAGCAGTTTTTCTCAATCGTCTCAAATGTGCCTCAAATGTTGCTCATTACCTCTAAATCTCAGAGATAGTTCACATTTGCCTTGTGTGTGACACATATTTAGTTTCCCAAAGCAGTGTTTCCCAAAAATAAAGTATACAGTACTTGTAAACTGTGCATTTGGGTTTTCTGATGGTCATGTAGAATTAAACTCATTACTTAAAAAAAAAATTGCATTTTACTATTACCGGAATGACGTTGTAAAAATGTAGGGTTTTTATTACGTGTCACTTATATTTCAATTGCATAGTTAATGTATGCATTCTTCTTCTTATTTTTTATTATATGGTCACACGTGATCTTATAAATCTGTTCTATTTCTTTCCTATATGATCCTTTTTAAAATTTTTGCTCAGTCATGTGTGTATGTCAGTCAGTTTGTTAAAATGAAATAAAATTGAGTTCATAATATTGAAAAATATATTGTGCTGAAAAAATGGGCTGGGGTTCTCTGACAAACAAACAGTGTAATCTGGGCCTCCGAGTGGCGCAGTGGTTAAAGCACTCGTCCTATCATCCGGAGATCGCTAGTTCAAATCCCTAGTTCTCGTAGCCGGAGGTCTAGAGAGAGCTGATTGGCCGAGCTCTCTCAGAGGGAGAGAGGTACATAGTGCTCCGACATTAATCACGGCTCTACAGCCAATCAGGGGCGTCTGTGAGCTCGCGCAGCGGAGGGAGCGGATAGCGCTGTCCTCCGAGTGTGTTACGCTGCCCCCAACGGTGCGCGAGCGAGCAGTTCGAAAAGATGCGGTCGGCTGGCGTCACGTGGTTCGGAAGAAACACGTGATAGTCTTCGGCCCTCCCGGCTGAGTGGTAGTAGTAGCCTTAATGTGGGAGCCCCCAAGACTAAAATTAGGGAGAAAATCGGGGAAAAATCCAAAAAATAAAGTGTAATCTGCACTAAACAGTGTTTAATACATTTTTATATACTTCATCTTACTCTTCACACACGGGTGGATGGAGGGGAGGGTTAGTATGTTGGATCTCTGAAATGTGAAATTAAAATAAAATAAAATGAACCTAAATACTGTGTTGAAAGTCATATTGTGTTAAAGGTTTGATTTGTATAGACTAGACCACTTTGTGCTGCAGGTGACGCAGCTCGCTACGCTCATTATCATCTCAGGTATATTTCACACCTGTGGGAAACATTGCAATGTGCAAATTATTTGAACATTCTGCTTTAGAATTGCTCAAATAAAGTACCCAAGAAAGTTTCTCTTTTAATCCACCATGTGTTCAGTGATGATATGTAGATATGTATGTAGGTTGGTAACAACTAAACTCCATTACACAATTGTTTTGTAATAGATAAATGTTTTATTTTGAAATCTAGCTTCTTTATTTAAAAAAAAATCCAACCACCAGTTATATTATCGTACAGTACACAGAGGTGTCCCTAGTTGATTAACATGGCTAACCTTTTACAAATGTGTATTACACCCTAATGAATTTAAATTAAACTGGCAAATGGCAAACATATTTTACATTCTGTATAAATTGCGGAAGTATAATAGTGCCAAAATTCCTCAAAGCAAAATAGCACGTTGAATTACATGAACTGAAAAAAACTTGTTGCAATAAAAATGTTTGAACTTTTCTGCACTGCAATTTGATCTGAATTGGAAAAAAATCCTTAGAGCATTTACAATGTTTGAAATTTTTGTCACTGGAATTTATTGTGGTTGCATATTTCAAATGAAAACGTAATTCAAGCATTTAAAATTCAATGCAAAAATATTCAAGTTAATAAATTTTAGTTCATAAATATTTTCAAGTGTTAAAAATACAATCTTCATATATTTTTTAATGAATTTCTAAGATTGAAAAATATAGTTTTCACAAAGTTTGCTGCTAAACTGCTTTTAGATCTTTGTTTCAGTTTTTTCTGTAATGTATTGAAATATAATTACAAGCACTTCATACGTTTCAAAGGCTTTTATCGACAATTACATGACATTTATGCAAAGAGTCAGTATTTGCAGTGTTGGCCCTTCTTTTTCAGGATCTCTGCAATTCGACTGGGCATGATCTCAAAGTTCTGGGCCAAATCCAGACTGATAGCAACCCATTCTTTCATAATCACTTCTTGGAGTGTGTCAGAATTAGTGGGGTTTTTTTTGTCCACCCGCCTCTTGAGGATTGACCACAAGTTCTCAATGGGATTAAGATCTGGGGAGTTTCCAGGCCATGGACCCAAAATTCGAACGTTTTGGTCCCCAAGCCACTTAGTTATCACTTTTGCCTTGTGAAGAACAATGCATTTTCCAGCACGATGGAAAATGCATTGTTCTTCACAAGGCAAAAGTGATAACTAAGTGGCTTAGTCGTGCTGGAAAATGCATTGTTCTTCACCAAACTGTTGTTGGATTGTTGGAAGAAGTTGCTGTTGGAGGGTGTTTTGGTACCATTCTTTATTCATGGCTGTGTTTTTGGGCAAAATTGTGAGAGAGCCCACTCCCTTGGATGAGAAGTAACCCCACACATGACTGGTCTCAGGATGCTTTACTGTTGGCATGACACAGGACTGATGGTAGCGCTCACCTTTTCTTCTCCGGACAAGCCTTTTTTCCAGATGCCCCAAACAATCGGAAAGAGGTTTAATCCGAGAATATGACTTTTTAATTTTAATTAAAATTAAAAGGAGTCCAGTTTGTTTCTGGAGGCTCAAGTAGACTGTAGGAAATTCCAGTCCTGAACTATTGAACGAATGAAGTCACAGGTCCCCAGAGAACAGCTGTCTGCGAATCCAGGCAGACCATACGGGGCATCCATGCGACGAGATCTCCAACCAGAAGCAGGACTCCAGGACTGGTTAGACCCAATCACTAGAGGGCAGAGAGGTCTGGATCACTGGCAACTCAGGAGCGACATGTATAACTCAACAGAGAGACAGGGAGAGGGAAAAGGAGAGAGGGACCGAGAGAGGAGAGAGCAGAAGAGGAGAGAGCAGAAAATAAGGAGAGATAACGGTTAGGTCTGGTCACAGTCAACATGTATAAGGTGAATGTATATTTTGTGCAAAGTGCAAGCAGGGACTCTGGCAGGAATAACTATAACAGCATAACTAAAAGGGAGAGCCAGAAGGAAACACAGACATGAGGGCTCCCTGAGATGTAAAGCAATCAATCACCTCATCGTCAACAAACCTGAGTGATCAGTGAGAGTGGGGAAGACAGCATCTAAACATACCAGTTCACCAGAATACTCTACGTCCATGAGTCCCCCAGATCTGCTCCTTTACCTAAGGCTAATCTATTTACAAAAATGCTTGGCTAAATAAATAGGTTTTTAGCCTAGACTTAAACACTGAGACTGTGTCTGAGTCCTGAACATTAATAGGGAGGCTCTGCCCCCCTGCTGTAGTTTTAATAATACGTGATACTGACAGGCAGCCTGCATTCTTTGATCAAAGTAGGCGTGGTGGATCGTAAGTCACTAGCAGTTCACTCAAATATTGCGTTACGAAACCATTTAGTGCTTTAAATTTCAAAAGTAGTATCTTAAAATTTATGCAAAATTTCACAGGGAGCCAATGCAGTATAGATAAGATAGGGGTGACATGCTCATATCTTTTAGTGAGGACTCTCGCTGCTGCATTCTATACTAACTGAAGCTTGTTTATACACCTAGTTGAACAACCAGACAGTAAGACGTTACAATAGTCCAACCTAGAGGTGATAAAAGCATGAACTAGTTGTTCTGCATCATTTAGTGACAATACGTTTCTTATCTTGGCAATATTTCTAAGGTGAATGAAAGCTATCCTGGTAATATTATTCACATGTGCTTCAAACAAAAGGCTGGAATCTAGGGCCTCCGAGTGGCGCAGTGGTAAAAGCGCTCGCCCTATGCTGTACCCTCTCGCAACCGGAGGTCTAGAGAGAGCTGATTGGCCGAGCTCTCTCAGAGGGGAGGGATGAGAGGCACATAGTGCTCCCACATTAATCACGACTCTACAGCCAGTCAGGGGCGTCTGTGAGCTCGCGCAACGGAGGGAGCGGATAGCGTTGTCCTTCGAGTGTGTTACGCCGCCCCCAACGGTGCGCGAGCGAGCAGTTCGAACAGATGCGGTCGGCTGGCGTCACGTGGTTCGGAGGAAACACGTGATAGTCTTCGGCCCTCCCGACTGAGTGGTAGTAGTAGCCTTAATGTGGGAGCCCCCTAGTGACGGGGAGGAATTGGACACGACTAAATTAGGGGAGAAAAATCGGGGGAAAATCCATATCCATAATCTATAATCACAGCAAGGTCTTGTACTGTTGCACTTGATGGAACAGAAAGGCCATCTAAAGTTACAGTGTTTACTTCTAGCTACTTGTGGTCCTATGACTAGACCTTCTGTCTTATCAGGATTAAGCAGAATAAAATTAATTAACATCCAATCTCTTATGTCCTGCACACATTGCTCAACTTTAGTAGGCTGTTTTTTCTCATCTGGTTTTGCTGAGACATATAATTGTGTGTCATCAGCATAACAATGAAAACTAATACCATGTTTACGAATTATGTTGCCCAGAAGAAGCATGTATAGGGAAAAAAGCAGTGGGCCTAAAACAGAGCCCTGTGGAACACCAAACTCCACTTGAGAACATGAGGAATGGTCACCATCTAAATCTACAAACTGATAACGATCAGTCAAATAGGATCTGAGCCACAAGAGGGCAGTTCCCTTAATTCCTACTACCTTTTCTAATCTGTGAAGGAGAATACTATGATCAATGGTGTCAAAAGCTGCACTGACGTCCAGTAACACAAGTACAGTGACGCAACCCTGATCAGAGGCCAATAGGAGGTAATTTACTACTTTAACAAGTGCTGTCTCTGTGCTGTGATGAGGCCTAAATCCTGACTGATACAGTTCATTTATGCTATTTCTGTGTAGATGTGAACATAGCTGCTGTGATATTACCTTTTCCAGAATCTTCGAGATAAAGGGAAGGTTTGATATCGGCCTGTAATTAGAAAGCTGACAGGAGTCAAGGTCAGGTTTCTTGATTAGCAGTTTAATAACGGCTAATTTAAAGGATTTGGGAACATACCCACTGTTGAGTGAACAGTTAATTACTTTCAACAGGGGTTCTGTTATTGCTGTTGTTTCTTGGGTTGTTTTTGTTATTTTCTATAAGAGTGGAGAAATATGTTGATCCAGCATCACTGAGAGCTTTTTTATAGTTCAGGATGCTCTCCTTCCATGCTATTTAGAATACTAACAATTTAGTTTGGCACCATTTACATTCAAATTTTCGAGCGGTTTGTTTTAAAGTGTGTGTGTGATCATTATACCAAGGAGCGAGTTTCTTATCTCTAATCATTTTCCTTTTAATTGGAGCTACATTATCTAAGCTATAACGAAGTGTTGACTCTAGATATTCACTCGCCTGATTGATTTCTGTGAAGTCAGATGGCGATCCAATCAAAGTTGATGGATGATAAAGCTCTGTGTGGTATTTGATGTAAATGTACGTTTCAGGCGGTAGCACTGTGCTGTGCATACATTATTACTATGACACGCTTTAATCAAGACAAGATAGTGATCTGAGATAACTTCAGACTGTGGAATTGTGGTTATATTTCCTATACTTAATCCGAAGGATAATATTAAATCTAAAGTGTGACCTGCTTTATGAGTGGGTCCTACTATACACTGATTTACTCCTACTGAGTCCAGTATGAACAAGAATGCTGTTCTCAGAGTGTCTTCTGGATTCTCAAAATGAATATTAAAGTCTCCAGCAATTAATGCTTTGTCTACAGAAACAACAAGGTTTGAGAGGAAATCTGCAAATTCACAGAGAAACTCCCAGTCCGGCCCTGGGGGTCTGTAAATGATGATTAACGGGATCGAATGAGCTGACTTTATGTTACTATAGAGAGAATCAAATGTATTGAATTTAAATCTGTGTTTTTGTACAATAGCCAGATTATCATTGTAAATGTCTTTAGGAGATGATCCTGGCGCTTGCTGGAGTTTCTTGGACGACCTGAAGCCTTCTTAACAAGAACTGAACCTCTTTCCTTGAAGTTTTTGATGATTCTATAAATTGTTGATTTAGGTGCAGTCTTAGTAGCCACAATATCCTTGCCTGTGAAGCCATTTTTATGCGACGCAATGATGCCTGCACGCGTTTCTTTGCAGGTCACCATGGTTAACAATAATTTCAAGCATCACCCTCCTTTTAACATGTCAAGTCTGCCATTCTATCCCAATCAGCCTGACATACAAAAACACATCACAAAAACAGCCTTCATCACAAAAACAGCCTTTTTCCACCTTAGAAATATTGCCAAGCTTAGGAACATTTTATCTGTATCTGATGCAGAAAAGCTGGTTCATGCATTCATGACCTCCAGACTGGACTACTGTAATGCATTACTGGGTGGCTGTCCTGCATCCTCAATTAACAAGCTACAGTTAGTCCAAAATGCAGCCGCCAGGGTTCTCACTAGATCCAGAAAATATGATCATATAACCCCAATATTATCATCCTTGCACTGGCTACCTGTTCAGTTTAGAATTAATTACAAAATAGCATTACTTACGTACAAGGCTCTAAACGGTCTAGCTCCCACATACCTAACCAGTCTTCTGATACATTACAATCCAGGACGCTCCTTAAGATCAGAAAACTCCGGACTACTGGTAGTTCCCAGCATATCAAAATCTACAAAAGGAGATAGGGCTTTTTCATATTTAGCTCCAAAACTTTGGAATAGCCTTCCTGACAGTGTTCGGGGCTCAGACACAGTTTCCCAATTTCAAAGTAGACTCAAGACGCATCTCTTTAATCTGGCATACACATAATTAATTTCTTTACCTGATACTCCAGTACATCTATCCTGAATGGCAACCACGCTAATTCTTTTCACCTGCTCTTTATTTTTCCACCCATCCCGAGGCATCTGGAGATCATGCCAGCTTCAGTAGACAGAGGCCGACCCTGCTTTGACCCAGAGGCATCCAGAGAAGGACCAACTCCAGCTGGATTCTTCTTCATTTTGGTTTGGATCTACACATGCTGCTCCTGAGCTCCCAGTGATCCAGACCCCCATCTGCCCTCTGCACCTGCTGACTCATCCCTGTGCTGAACTGGACTTTGTGTTAATTTAAATGAACTTCTGTTATATGGAACTTTCATCTGCATAACACACATGATGTTATACAATTTCTGTTATCTGTTATCACCCAGATGAGGATGGGTTCCCTGTTGAGTCTGGTTCCTCTCAAGGTTTCTTCCTGTTGCCATCTCAGGGAGTTTTTTCCTTGCCACTGTCGCCGTCACCCTTGGTCATCAGGGACAATCTCATTATCTAGTCACATTTTTCTTACACATATATACATTTCCATAAGTCTTCTTTTCATTTCTGTGAAGCTGCTTTGAGACAATGACCATTGTTAAAAGCGCTATAGAAATAAAATTGAATTGAATTGAATTGAATAATGATCTCCAGATCAACATTATGTTGACATAATGATCAACAGATTGTCAACATTCTCACCCGAGTTAACAAGACGATTACTTAAATGATCTCAGCAGGTCCTTTAATGACAGCAATGAAATGCAGTGGAAAGTTTTTTTGGGGGATGAAGTTAATTTTCATGGCAAAGAAGGACTATGCAATTCATCTGATCACTCTTAATAACATTCTGGAGTATATGCAAATTGCTATTATAAAAACCTAAGCAGCAACTTTTCCAATTTCCAATATTTATGTAATTCTCAAAACTTTTGCCCATGACTGTACTTCCCACAAACTACTTACCGATTGGAACGCAGCACTCTTAACCAACAGGCTGGGTTGCCAGTTGCACAATAAATGAGCCCTCTGCCGTAAACGCTATATTCAAAGCAAAGCCCGCGCTCTTTCACTCACACACAAGAGCGATGGGTTTCCTGCCCCTGTGCTCGGTAATGTACAGTCTGTGGAAAATTTCTGTACAGCAGCAGAAACAAATTTACTGTAGGAAGCAGTCAAACAGCATGGGTTCAGCGAGTGACACCAGAGTACTACAGACATCTGACTCTGTGCTCTGGCTGGGCAAAGAAACTCACTCACTCATTCATCATCTATACCGCTTAATCCTGTATTCAGGGTCACGGGGGGGCCTGGAGCCTATCCCAGGAGACTTAGGGCACATGGCAGGGTACACCCTGGACAGGGTGCCAATCCATCGCAAGGCACACAGACATACACACACTCACACACTCATTCACACACTATGGGCAATTTCGGAACGCCAATTAGCTTAACCTACATGTCTTTGGACTGTGGGAAGAAACCGGAGTACCCGGAGGAAACCCACTAAGCACGGGGAGAACATGCAAACTCCATGCACACAGAGACGGGAATCGAGCCTGGCCGGGGATCGAACCCGCCCGAATCTGCCATGTCTGTCTTCTCACACGACCTTTGCAAAAATTCAATAACTCAAACGTCCCCCAGTAAAACTAGTCCCGTCCGAATAGTGCTTAAGACAGCTTATAGATTAAACACTGTATATCGTAAGTTATGTCCATAACTATGGATTTATGAGACCGAACGATGACCTAATACCAATAATGTCAGGTGACTGCCCTTAGGGGTCGGCTGTTAAATAAACATCTGGTTAGACCAACTAGTTCCTCTTGCCTGGAACGCCTCAGCTCGTCAGGAACTTCAGACTGGCCTGAGGTTCAAATGGTGTTTTAACCAGTGAATGCAGAACAGTAGTGAGATCCCAAGCGGGTGACCTTATACTCTTCCCTGGGCATAAGCGGTGTGCAACCTTAAGGAACTGAGACACTAAGAGGTGTTTGCCAACGCTTACACCCTGCCCTGACATATGAAAGTGTGAGATGACTGAGATGTAGACCTTTAGAGTATTAACCGATTTCCCAGAATCCAACAATGTCTGGAGAACCGGAGAACAAAGCTAGTGTCACAATTGGTAGCATACAGCTCTTGATCTTGGCACCATGAGGAGAATATACGCCATTTGCTTGAATAGTTACTCCAAGTAGAGGGGGCCTATTTACTGTTCTCCTTACTGCCTCATCTAAGCCCAGGATAGGCAGGGGCTGAACAGAGGCCACACCCACAATTGAAGAATTTCTGGCTTTGGGTCTCAGATTTGTCACGCTACTTAAGACAGAAGATCAGCTGTTTTTCGGTAGCTGCCACGAGTGACCTTGAACCAAGCATAGAAGTGCTGGGAACCAGAGTTTCTTTGGCCATCTTGGGGCCACAAGCAAGACTTTGTGATGACCTAGCGCTATTCTCCTGAGCACCAAGGGAATCAGAGGAAGAGGGGGAAAAGCATACAACAACTCTTCTGGCCATTCTTTTTTTGTTTTTTTTTGGATTTTTCCCCGATTTTCTCCCTAATTTAGTCGTGTCCAATTCCTCCCCGTCACTAGGGGGCTCCCACATTAAGGCTACTACTACCACTCAGCCGGGAGGGCCGAAGACTATCACGTGTTTCCTCCGAACCACGTGACGCCAGCCGACCGCATCTTTTCGAACTGCTCGCTCGCGCACCATTGGGGCAGCGTAACACACTCGGAGGACAGCGCTATCCGCTCCCTCCGCTGCGCGAGCTCACAGACGCCCCTGACTGGCTGTAGAGCCGTGATTAATGTGGGAGCACTATGTACCTCTCATCCCTCCCCTCTGAGAGAGCTCGGCCAATCAGCTCTCTCTAAACCTCCGGCTGCGAGAGGATACAGCACCACCCGGGATTCGAACTAGCGATCTCCGGATGATAGGGCGAGCACTTTTACCACTGGGCCACTCGGAGGCATTCTTCTGGCCATTCTTGAGATAGTGCATCTATCCCCAAGGGATCTCCCTGGTTCCTCAGAGAATACAATTGGTTGCAATGAGTTGTCTCCGCTGTTGCAAATAGATCGATCTTCGCCATACCGAACTGTTCCCATACAAGTCTCACCAATTCGGAATGGAGACGCCATTCTCCTGAGAGAAAGCAGGTCCGCCGCCTTGTTCACTACCCCTGGTATGAATGCTGCTTTGAGAGATAGAAAATTTTGGAGACACCCAGAAAATTAGTTTTCTCGTCATTTGGAGGCATTGTGATTGATTGCTGATCTGATGCCACCCTGGTGATTGATGTGATACACCATGCACATGTCCATCTTTATTAATACATGTTTGTTTTGCAATAACGGGAAAAAAAACACTCAGAGGTAGATCACTCGGAGTTCCAGCACACTCTGTGTTCTGCGGTCCAGGGAGGGTCCCAGGTGCCCCTGACAGATCTGCCCTCCCAAACTACTCCCCATCCTGTTAGTGAAGCATCCGTTGTTATCACAGACCTTCTCGCTGGGATGTTCCCTAAAGGGGTTCCATGTGACAGTAACCTCTTGTTCCTCCAAGGGCGTAGCACCTGAATACACTTTTGTGTAACTTTTATTCTCACTTGTCTGTCTAATTTGGGATATAGGTTGAAACTGTTTACCCACCGTTGTAGTGGATGGGGTCTCTGAAGGCCAAGGGGAACCACCGCTGCTGCTGCTACAAATCATACCCAGCAGCTGCTGAACTGAATTAGTTTCACCTTCCTGTTCAGATGAAATGACTGGGCCAGACTGGACAATTCCCTCACTCTCTGAGAGGATAATGAGGCCATCATTAGGTGAGAGTCTAGAGAAATCCCCACAAACATTGTCTGTTGTCAAGGACTTGAGACTGGACATGTTGAATGACTATTCCAGTGTCCCTCATGACCTGACTGCGGGTAGGTGCCCAGATTAACCACTCATCCAGGTATGCTAGGATTTTTATTCCTCCACACTGGAGGGGATGATGGGCTGCTGAAACCACCCTGGTGAAGACTCTTGGAGATAATGAGAGGCCAAATGGTAGGACCTTGAACTGGTAAACCCTATCCTGAATGGCGAAGCAAAAGAAATGGGTGATGATCTGGACAGGTGGGTACATGAAAGTACGCATCCTTTATGTCTATGGAAGTGAACCATTCCCTGGAATTTGTTTTGTTGTCATCATTCTGAACGGCAGTGCCATTATGAACCGATTCAGTTGCCACAAGTCCAGGATGGGTCGAAGTCCACCATCCTTCTTCGGCACAAGGAAATATTTTGAATAAAGCCCAGTGGGCTGTTTGCTGGGGCTTATCTGGACAATTGTGCCTTTCTGTAATAAGGTGGCAATCTCGTTGGCTAAAATTTGTGCTTGGATTGGGTCCTTGACTATGATCATGTGGACTCCTGAAAAAGTAGATGGACGTCGCTGGAACTGTATCAGGCTGTCCAGGCAGAGCTGGGAGCATGCTTCGGCGGCCCCCAGAATGTTATGCAGGACCTCCCCGGGTTTTGGAGTCCCTGGAGGTGCAAAAAGCTGATCAGTCTGGGGAGAATGGTAGGATGGTCTGGTGCCCTTTTCATGGGGCTGGTAACCCTTAGTTTGTCTCTAATCATGCCCCCAAGGATCCAAACAGTGGGGGTGTGGGGGCTGAAAGAGCTGATCACCTCTATGGTCATATGTAGTAGATGCTACATGACCAAATGTTTGTTAGACAGACTCCCTTCTGTGTGTTGCCAGGTCAGTGGTGTCCAACACGGACTGAGAATCAGAGTGAAAAACTCTACCAGGAATCACCGGCATAGTAGTTAATTCTTTCCTAATGGTTTCAGGCAAGGATGTCTGAGCCAACCAAATCTGCCTTTTTGGTGCTTGAGGCATGTTACCAATACCACTCTCAGGGGCATAATTTTTTTGCGAATCGTCTGCATCCTACATTAAACTAGGGCGCCGCTTTTGGCTTATTCCATGTTTTTCTCAACATCTGAGAATAATCATCAGCCACAGGTATAGACACAGGGGGCTGAACATCCGAAATACTTGCCCACACACCTTGCTGTGGGGCTGAGACATTAACCTCTTCTTTAGTGTCAAGACCCAATAATTTTGCTGCTCTCAAAATGAGAAAGGATGCCAGAGTGTGGGCTTCCTTCTTCAAAATCATCAGACCTGAATTCATCCTCGTCATCCTCTCCAGCCTGCCCCTCACTACCATAAAGTGAGTCATTTGCTTGCAGCGAAATAATATCTACTGAATCATCCGTCCCCTCCCGGTGTGATTGTTCATCACCCAAAGACATTGCGGGTGGTTGTGCACTCCCAGTAGTTTTAGTAAATTTTTCCACTAAATCACGTAAACCTGCTAAAACTTGTAACTGGGTATCATTCTCGGGTTTCTGAGCTATTATGGTTCTCCCATGTTTTTTTTATTTTTATTACTTTCTTTATTAGAAGTTATTTCACAGGTAACATAATATTTCAATACAGCAGACATAACTTCCATTTTGCTTTTTGTTTACCCTAATGTATCCCTCTTCTAATCCCCTGTGTTCACACATCCCACAGTTCTGATTAGACAGACAAACTAATTAACGACGAAAGTGTAAAATAAAAACAACAACAACAACAAAATAATAATAAATAAATAAATAAATAAATAAATAAAATATTTTTAAAAAAGGGAGGGGGGGGTGGAGTTGCTCAGTCAGCACAGTCAGGAAGAGATGTCAAAGAATCAAAATGTTTTAAGAGAGGTCTCCAAGTCCTTTCAAACAAATTTAATGAGCCGTTAAGGGAGAACCTAAGCTTCTCAAGTTTAATGGACATAAACATTTCTTTCACCCATCTATTATGAGTTGGAGGTTGAGATTGATTGATACAGTCAGTATACACAGGGAAATGTGCGAACTTACCAGAGTTACTAGTGCAATGATGGACAAAAACTACAAGATATATAAAAAAGAAATAAATAAAGAATATAAATTACAATAAGAAAAGAGAAATGGGGTTAATTGCAGTTGTTATGTACCTGACACGGGGGACGCAAGTGCAGATGAGATGACTTGAGAACTATGAGCTTGCAAACACGACAATCAAATCTGGTACGGAGAATCCAACTTGTAAATCCAAAAAACAGGCAAGGGTCAGGCGATGTACAAACGGGCATGAATAGGAAAAGGCTAAACTCGTGGGAACAGAAACAAGATCAAAAACCAAAATAGCAATCAAAATTCAAAAGGCTTGGTAACGAGACTGGAACAAGTTCACAGGGACCGGAAGTGCGTAAGTTCTTTTCATCTTTGTCCTGTGATTAGTTGCACGTGTGCTAGTACTCAGGTGAGCCAGAGTGTTGCTGTTGGGAGCTGTAGTTCTTGTTTGTAGTTCTGACAGCAGTGCAGCCATGTACAATTTGATATGTGACAAAGTCACAGTGCGAATGGTATTAATTGTTCCAAGACTTATGACTTCAAACTAAATATTAAACTGAAACTGAAATGTTGTAGAGTAATTGCGTTGCATAAAATAATTTGTGACCAAAAAAATATTTATTTTATTTTAATCAGAAAATCATACTATCCACACTTTACGTTTTTCTTAATTACAAAGTTTTTATGGTATAGAAACTATAGTAGTAAGTATATTAGTTATGTTCAGTACGGTAAATAAATGTAAGAACTTAAATATAGTAACTACTGTGTAGAAATTGGTTGCTTCAAAAGTAGACACATTTTCAACATTTGTCTGTTTTAATTATATTTACGATATTTAGCCTGTAACAGAAACTTTGCATAAAGTAGCCTATAGTAATGATTACAATTTCTTTAGATACAAACATTATGATTTCACTGTCTGTTCAATTATCATGTATTCTATTTTCATAAAGAGCGCATTTTAAGACCTTTACAGATAGTTTTATTAACCAATCACAGTCCTTGGATTGGGGAAGACCACACGTCCTCACTAAGATAAAGGTTTTTGTCTTTTCCTTCCTCAGAGTTACTCTGAGAAGTTTCCTAAATCACTTTTAGTCTAGGACTCCAAGCTAGTACTTTTTAAGCTAAGATATGAGCTTTCTGAGAGAATTCTAAGAAGCTTTGTGAATACGGGCCCTGATGAAAAGATATATTGTAAATGTTAAGATAATTATTTTGTGAAAAACCTTAAAAAATGGTTTTGTCTAGACTAGACTGCCTCTAGGGTTAATTAATAATAATCTTGTTGCTATAATGTTATGTTTTCATTGACTAAAACTAGACTCAAATACTTAAAGGTTCCTCTGACTAAAACTAGACTAAAATCTCCAGACTAAACTTGACTAAAAAAAAAATAATATGACTAAATAATATAAAAACTAACAGGGAAATTTATCCTGGGACTAAGACTAAGACTAAAATTGTAAATAGCTGACAAAATTAACACTACCCAGTAAGGAAAAGTTATCTAAAGTTTCAAATTTTTCAGCACTTTTTGGCAATTTGTGTTGCGTTAGTGTTTCTGTGGGATCGGACTGGACGGCCGGCCTTTGGTCCTCGTGGGCATGGGTGGGCCTTGGGTGCCCGAGATCCTGTCACCAGTTCACTGGGTAGAACTGATATTCAGTGTTAATGTACAGAGGTGTTAATGTTCTGGCTGATGTGAGTACATGCTCGGACAAACAATGACGCACCTGCAGATCATTTGATGTTTAAAATGAAGAACAAGAAAGAAAGGTAAATAATAATAATAGTAAGAAGAAGACGAATTATAATAATAATTATTATTATCATAATAAGACCTTTAAAAATACTAGTTAAATTTGCCTTTTTAAGTGTTTACTTCAATGTGTACTGTACTCTAAAAGTATGTGTTTGTATGTGTGTGTGTGTGTGTGTGTGTGTGTGTGTGTGTGTGTGTGTGTGTGTGTGGTTCATGGAGAACACTTGATGTGACACAGAGCTCTGTACCGAGCCTGACAGTTCATATCTCTCCATCTGTAGTCTGGAGGAACGACGGAGCCACAGTGCTGAGAGAGCGGACCCTCGGGCGGTTTCCCTCCATCCCAGTTGAAGTACGGAAACACAGCCGTCCCATCGGTCCAAATCCAGAACCCAAAGAATTGGCTCTGTCTAAGCCCCACCCACAGTGGCGCAGAGACACGCCTCCTCCTGAGCTCAGATTCCACCTCTTCCTGTTCAGCTTCAGAATCGATGTTCAGAATTCCAGCCCTGTTCCCTTCATTACAGTAATCCAGCGCTTCCTGCCAGCTCAGAGCCTCAGCACTCACATGGATGGAGCCTGAGAGAGACAGAAAAACCCAGAAGGAGGAGGATGGTTTAGAGTGAGATCAGAGACAGAGACTCTAGTCATGTTTTCTAGTTTGGAAGGTCGTCACTTACAGTAGCACAGAGGATAGTAGCTACTACTACATGACCATGACATCCATTTCCCTCCAATCAGTATCACACAGTCACTTGGTGAAGTCCAAGGTTCTCCACTCCACCAGTTCCTGTACACAGAGTTTCCTCCATCAGTCCACTGCCAGTCATCACGCAGCAGGCCGATCCAGAAGGACATGCTGCTGTTTAACCCTTTAATCTTCACCTCTTCATTTTGCTGCTGATCTCTGATGCTGACCAGGTCAGTGTAGAGCCCCCTGCAATAACGCTGAGCACCGTACCAGGTCTTACTTTCAAGGATTAGATGATAATTAGGTTTGGCTTTATTGTCACCTGTAACTGTCAAAAAGTTCTAATTTATTAAAACAATTCTTAGAGATGAAAATTCATTTTGTAGAATTTAAACAACTTACCTTGTCCATAGCACATGAAGTATTTTGTCTCTGTGCACTGAAGACTTTCCCATGAACCATCAGGCTTCATAACAGCACAGCAGCTCGATGTCCCACAATCCCCTGCCAGATTACTGAATGTTACAGGATCACCATTAGACCATTTCTCACTGAACTGACCGCGATAGAGACCGAGCCATCCTGCTCCACCACCAGCCTTCATCGTCAGGTTATACAGTTCATTGTTGTTTTCATCAGAGTACACAGTGACAAGGTCGGTGTAATTTTCTCTGCAAGCTGCCCGAGCCCCAGACTGAGTCATATGAACAGGAATCACATGGAAGGTAGTGAGGCTGCTGTGGACTGGAGGAGAAAAGACTGTGGAGGAAATTTCTCCTGTTAATTTAGCAGGGGTATAAATTGGGCTCCTAGGTGACTCACAATGTTATTCAGGAAGTGAAAGGACCCAAACACACAGTTAGAGATAAGCCCTGAAAACTCAAAGGCAGGACGGAGTCGAGGCAGGAGGAACAGGCTGTGGGCATGGCTCAGGGCTCACGGCTCAGGTTTGGGCACATGAAGAGCATGATGAAATAAACCTGTGAATATGCTGGAGCGTGTGGGACTAACAGTGTTTACACTGACAGATATCATAATATCTCAAATGTGTTATTTATATTTATTTATTACATTAATTTATATTTATTTAATAGGATATACAAGTTCAATTCATGTTCAATTTGGTCTAACTTCAGAACAACAGCAGGCTCAGATCTACAACTTACAGATCAACCTTTAATCTTTAAATCAGATAATAGTATAAATTATACATATACCAGTATAACGGGGTCGACTTATACAGTGGAACCTCGGATTGTGAGTAACTCGTTTACGAGTGTTCCGCAAGACGAGCAAAGATTTTTAATAAATTTTGACTTGAAAAACGAGCATGTCTTGGTTTATGAGTGCCGAGTTTTTTTACACTGACACACACACTGGTTCATTTGTTTGTTTTTTTACTTTACAGCAGTGATTCTGTTAGTCTGTGCTCACGTGAGTGTCATTAGAGAGATTTCTTTTTTTTCACCGTTTAAACAGTGTTTCCGTTGTGTGTGTTTGTAGTGAAACTTAAAAAGCAAGGTGGGGGAGGGAGGAGGAGTTTTACTGTGTAAGACGAGGCGAGGGAAGGGGCTAATTCCACACACACACACACACAAATACACAGCGCCTGCGCGCACAAACGGAAACACTTATCTGTTGGGATTTATTTTAACTTTAAAGGTAAAGTGCAGGTTAATTTGTTCTATTTTTACTTTATATATTGTATTAATTATTTTTCTGTATTCATTTTTTTTGGGCTGTAGAACAAATTATTTGAGTTTTCATTAGTTCTTATGGGAATATTTGATTTGGTTTACAAGTGTTTTGGAATACGAGCCCGCTTCTGGAACGAATTATGCTCATAATCCAAGGTTCCACTATACATGAAAGAAGAACACACACTATACACTACATGAGATAATTATTTTCCCTCTTATTTTAAAGATTAGAAATACAAATTTAAAAAATGCATTAAATCCTCAGGCAATTTTTGGCAAGCTACAGTACAATAAGGGCTATTAAGGGCTATATAATAAAACACATTTCACATCACTCTTATGTCTGTTTATAGATGATTTTAAATGTTTTATTGAGGATTTGTGGTCAGTAAATGGCTGCAGTGACACGCTGGGTTTGTGCAGGATCAGAGGACACAGATTATATATCACTAATTAACATGTATTAGTGTTTATTGATTTATGTTTAGATCTAAAGGTTAAAGGCTGGTAATTAGGATTCCCTGATTACCTGAGAAGAGGACGAGGAGTAGGACTGACACGGTTGCCATGATGATGCCAATGATGAAGAATGTTTGTGATATGAAATGCAACGTCAGCTAAAAAAGAACAAAGCTGACATTAATAATAATAATAATATAGTTTGTTGGAGAGAGCATGGTTCTGTACACAGGGTGTAATTGTACTGTGACAGTGAGGATGAACTCAGGATGCACAGACGTTTTAGAGACTTTGAGACTTTACTCCTGTAACTACTTTTATATAAAACTTTATTTATACTCCTAAATGTTTTTCTTAAAATATATCCTTATATAGTCTATACACAGCATCACTATACACACTTAGTGTAGCAGTAGTAATAGTAGTAATGTCCAATGTGTTGACGTGTATATAACTATAACTAATCAGTGCTATGAGAAAGTGATGAGGTGAACAGATCCAGGTAAAGTGCTGCAGTCTTACCTGATGAGGCGTCGCTGCTGAATGGAGTCTTAATGTTCAAATCAAACCCCTTTAACGTCCCTCACTGCTGCGATGTCACGTGATGAAGATGGTTAGGAACTGATAAACAAATGTGGCAGGAAACAGGGGAAAGATCTGGTTTGATAACAGGATTAGAGACACAACAGTATTGTTCTAGCCTACAATGGTGCTGAGTAACACGAACATTAAACAAATAAATAACAGGAAAACCTTTACAATGCTCATGAAGTGAAATATTGTAGAGAAATGGACAGAAAAATGGAAAGTGTCTCTGCTTTAGGGTGAAACTGTACATGAACAGTGAACGTTGTGTACATGAACAGGGACGTTGTGTCATGTTCTCAGTAGAGTTCAGTTTCTCCTCCTAACCACCAGGGGCAGTGAGAGTCTTCTGTGTGTTTAGATTTCCAACAAACTCACAAAGCATCTGGAAATGAATTCCACCGTGCTGGGATCTGTATCTTTCATCTCGTCTCTTCATCTCTCTTTATCACACCTACATGGAGAGCGTTCCCTGTCCCCTGTATGGTATATTAACACAATAGGTTTCAGTGTTCACAGCGTTCCTGTGGCTAAACGTTTCTGCACGTAGTAATCTGTGACTTCATGGTCACGCCCTGTTTTCAACCAAAACAAATGTTCTTGCTATGTTCTTGTTAGTTCTGGACTAACATTTCAGTTGCACATTTCAGTTGCACATTTCAGTTCCTGCCTTCAAACAGCAAAAGGCACCAATAATAAATTTAAATTCAACTCCTTAGATTGGAGTAGTCTTCTCAACTATTCAATTCAATTAAATTTTATTTGTATAGCGCTTTTAACAGTTTTCACCGTTGCAAAGCAGCTTTACACAATCAGAAGAATAATTTAAGTTTGTATGAAATGTAAATGTGTATGAATCAGAATGATCAGATCGTCCCTGATGAACGAGCCGAGGGCGACGGTGCTCAGGGGAAAACTCATTGAGATGGTGATAGGAAGAAACCTTGAGAGGAATCAGACTCAACAGGGAACCCATCCTCATCTGGGTGATAACGGAGAGCAGGGATTGACCTGCACTGAGAGTGGATAGCATCAGCATGCCAGTTCACCATAATACTCTACGTCCATGAGTCCCCCAGATCTGCCCCTTTATCTATTTACAAAAATGCTGCGCTAAATAAATAGATCTTTAGGCTGAGACCGTGTCTGAGTCCCGAACACTATTTGGAAGGCTATTCCATAACTTTGGGGCTTTGTAAGAAAAAGCTCCACCCCCTGCTGTAGTTTTAATAATACGTGGTACTGACAAGCAGCCTGCATCCTTTGAGCAAAGTAGGCGTAAGACTACCATTTAATGCTTTATATGTCAAAAGCAGTATCTTAAAATTTATGTGAAATTTCACAGGGAGCCAATGCAGTGTAGATAAGATTGGGGTGATGTTTAGTGACAAGCCAGGAGAGGGCTATTTGGGCTTCCTGACAAAAAAAAACTCTCATAACCAAGGTACGAGTGAGAGACATCATGGTCCAGGTCATCCCTCTGTCTGTGCCAGCAACACGAGTTGTGGTCTCCAACGTCCCCCCGTTGAAACCCATCCTGCTCGGTGTAAAAGCTCCAGCAAGAAGCACGTCCTGTCTTTCTGCAGGCAAGTCCTAATGGGCAGCTTTCGCTGTTGCATTCTGTACTAACTGAAGCTTGTTTATGCACCTAGTTGAACAACCAGACAGTAAGGCGTTACAATAGTCCAACCTAGAGGTGATAAAAGCATGAACTAGTTTTTCTGCATTGTTTAGTGACAATATATTCCTTAACTTGGCAATATTTCTTAGGTGAAAGAAAGCTATCCTGGTAATATTATCTACATGTGCTTCAAATGAAAGGATTTGGGGACCCACTACTGAGTGAACAGTTAATTACTTTCATCAGGGGTTCTATTATTGATGTTACTATCTGCTTGAGAAAATGTGTCGATATAGGATCTAATATACAGGTTGACGATTTTGAAGAAGAGATGAGTGAAATTAGTTCCCTCGCTTCAAGAGGAGTAAAGTATTCTAAGTTCTGATGTGATGTGCTTACTCTATCTGTATTACTTAAATTGTCTCGTTTCAAAGCCTGAATTCTTTTGCCTAATATTTATGATTTTGTTATTGAAAAAGTTCATGAAATCCTCACTACTGCATGATGTTGTTGTAGAGATTTCTGCAGTGGTCTTGTTTTTAGTTAATTTAGCTACGGTATTAAATAAAAATCTTGGGTTGTTTTTATTTTCTATAAGAGTGGAGAGATACATTGAGAGCTTTTCTATAGTTCAGGATGCTCTCCTTCCATGCTATTTGGAATACTAACAATTTAGTTTGACACCAATTACATTCGAGACAAGATAGTGATCTGAGATAACTTCAGACTGTGGAATTGTGGTTATATTTCCTATACTTAATCCGAAGGATAATATTAAATCTAAAGTGTGACCTGCTTTATGAGTGGGTCCTACTGCACACTGATTTACTCCTACTGAGTCCAGTATGGACATAAATGCTGTTCTCAGAGTGTCTTCTGGATTCTCAAAATGAATATTAAAATCTCCAGCAATTAATGCTTTGCCTACAGGGATGACAACGTTTGAGAGGAAATCTGCAAATTAACAGAGAAACTCCGAGTACGGCCCTGGGGGTCTGTAAATGATGATTAACGGGATCGACTGAGCTGACTTTATGTTACTATAGAGAACTTCAAATGCATTAGATTTAAAACTGTGTTTTTGTACGATAGACAGATTATCGTTATAAATAACTGCGACTCCTCCTCCTCTACCAGTTAGCCGAGGCTGGTGTATGTAGCTGTATCCAGGAGGACTAGCTTCATTTAGATCTACATACTCGTCCTGTTTAATCCAGGATTCTGTTAAACATAATACAGTATATCAAACTCCTGATCTGTGATAATTTCATTAACAATAACTGCTTTAGATGCAAGGGATCTAATATTTAACAGTCCTAGCTTCAGATCAGAGGTGCCGGCTGCGCATTCAGTGTGATCTGAGTTTGTGGTATCTATGTTAATTAAATTACTAAAACAGACTTTCTGAGTCTTTCTAAATTTATGTTTGTGTTTAGCTCGGAGAACAGACACAGTCTCAATATGATGAACCCTGAGTGACAACTATAGGCAGCTAGCAGACGGTTGGTTTAGGCCTCTTCTGAGACTATGCGCTATACTACAGGAAATGAGAGCAGCACCTTCCCGAGTGGGATGTACACCTTCCCGCCCTAACAGGCCAGCTTTGCCCTCAAAGGTCTTCCAGTTATCTATGAAGCCCACGTTGTTTTCGGAGCACCACCTGGAAATCCAGCGGTTCAGCGACCATAACCTGCTGTCATGTCGCCATGTCTCATTGGGATGGGACCAGAGCAAACTACTTCTTCTATCCCCCCGGCATTTGTCTTTAGAGGGAAAAAAAGGTGGATAAAAAATTTTCTCAAATAAAGGAATGTTAAAAGTCTCTGTCTCTCTGTCTCTCTCTCTCTCTCTCTCTCTCTCTCTCTCTCTCTCTCTCTGTGTCTCTGAAGATGGTTTAGATGTTAATGGTGATAGTTTACATTAAGTGTAGAATAGTGATTTAGAAAGTGATTATAACATGGTGACTGTAATTCACTCTGTTCATCATGAAGCTTCCATCTTTATTTCACTTCATTATAAACTTGATTCTGGTGAAATAATTCACTGGTAAAGTCTCATAAATGTAACGATAATGAATAATAGAGGGAACAGAAACTGCAGCACATACCACATGCAAATGTTTCTGCTGGAGAGACAGAGAGAGAGAGACAGAGAGACGCTGTGTGGATCATAAACACAGAGTCATTTACATCATGGACACACATACACACACACACACACGTAATGAATATAATGCTCCCCTGTCAGTGTTAGTATCGGACTGTCTGTAGTGTTGATCTCACTTTACTCAATCTATTTATCTAAACATAGTTAACATTAATCTTTGATGAGTCTGGATTATTCACTGCACAGTCTCATGCAGATGGTTTATCACAGCTTCTCACACTCTCTTGAACCCACAGCAAGCTCCGCGCCCTCAGTGTTTACACCCGCACACACACACAGCCGTGGCAGAGAGTTCAGTCAGGACGCAGACAGACGAGAACAAAAGCGTTCTGTGGTTTTTATACAGTCGTGTGGAGTGTGTGTGTGGAGTGTGTGTGTGTGTGTGTGGAGTGTGTGTGTGGAGTGTGTGGAGTGTGTGTGGAGTGTGTGTATGGAGTGTGTGTGTGGAATATGTGTGGGTGGAGTGTGTGTGTGTGTGTGTGTGTGTGTGTGTGTGTGTGTGTGTGCGTGCGCGGTGCTGCATCAAGACCGGGCCGCTGGGGTTTCTGATGAAATGTGAGTTTAATCATTAACCCTGCGGTGGCCATAACGCCTCTTACCTGACGCAGGAGCACCTCAGCTCATTTACCTGAACAAGCTCGAAACTTTCCCTCTGTTTTCTGGAAATTATTATCACATGTTATCTCCTCAGTTCCTCTTCACCTTGAACACGTGATCACGTGTGTGTTAAAGGGGTTTGATTTGAGCATTAAGACTCCATTCAGCAGCGACGCCTCATCAGGTAAGACTGCAGCACTTTACCTGGATCTGTTCACCTCATCACTTTCTCATAGCACTGATTAGTTATTGGCAAATTCACACACTGCTTTTATCATTTATACTTCATACCACAGAGCCAGCTGCTCTCACACACAAAGCCCTTCATCTGGACAAAAGGCAGCTTCATCATCATCATTATTATTATTATTGTTATTTAGTGTTATTATTGTTGTTGTTGTTGTTGTTATTGAGCTGATAATGGATGTTAACACACAGGGCATCCCCTCAGCTTTGGCATCACCATGGTAACCGCGTCAGTTCTGTTTCTCCTGCTCTCAGGTAAACATTGACTTTTAATGAATAAGTCTGCAATGTCTCATTTATAAATATTAAAAGCTAAATGTTTGGTCACTTTGAACAGTGTGTTTGTGTTTGCGTGAGACAACAGGAGGTGTTCAAGGTGTGAAAATAAATTAACTCTCTTAATCCTGTCAGAGATGAGATCAAATACAATTTGATTTGTCACACACATGGGAATGTAATGAAGGGAACAGGGCTGGAATTCTGAACATCAATTCTGAAGCTGAACAGTAAGGGGTGGAGTCTGAGCTCAGGAGGAGGCGTGTCTCTGAGTCACTGTAGGATTTACAATGAAATGCTCATACGACCTCCTGTGACCTTAAAAAAGATTAGCAATAAAAAATAAATATGGAAAAACTTTAGCTATAGAAAATATGTTTATGTTTATATGTTAAAATCAGAGTTTATTGTTGCTGTATTCATCCATAAACTCACACAAATCATGACGTCATCAAAATATTTTTAGTTTTTATAATAATTAAAACACCACAGGTTATTGGGAAAGAAAACTGTAAATGTCCAATTAGAGATACAGGTGTGTGTGTGTGTGTGAGAGAGAGAGAGAGAGAGAGAGAGAGAATTCCAAATGCTGGCAAAAATTATTCCTGCTTATCTGTGTCTTTATTTTATTTTAGTCTTTATTTAAAACCCCCAGTAGAATGTGTTTATTCCTGATTAATGAGGTGAGAAGTTGCAGTTTGCTGCACATTAAATGTCCCATATTTGAGTATTTCTTTAGTCCCTCAATGTGCGTGTGTGTGTTTGTATGTGTGTACAGCTGTGAGGTGTTGGGTACTCTGATGATGTGTACAGGAGCTGTTCTAATAAATCAGTTTAAATATCGATGTTAAATGGTTAAAGACATTCAGGTCATGTGTGATCTTTGCCGATGGTTTCCTGGTGGTGTGATGATCATAAGGGTGATGAGGGGGCGGAGCCTGGAGTCAGAGCACCAGACCAGCCATAGTTTCTGTAATAGTGCAGGGTTAGATCATCTTACTCTGTGAAATTTCCTCCACAGTCGTTTCTCCTCCAGTCCACAGTAACATCACTACCTTCCATGTGATTCCTGTTCACATGACTCAGTCTGAGGCTCGAGAAGCTTGTAGAGAAAATTACACCGACCTCGTCACTGTGTACTCTGATGAAAACAACACTGAACTGTATCACATGACGATGAAGGCTGGTGGTGAAGCAGGATGGATCGGTCTCTATCGCGGTCAGTTCAGTGAGAAATGGTCTAATGGTGATCCTGTAACATTCAGTAATCTGGCAGGGGATTGTGGGACATCGAGCAGCTGTGCTGTTATGAAGCCTGATGGTTCATGGGAAAGTCTTCAGTGCACAGAGACAAAATACTTCATGTGTTATGAACAAGGTAAGTTGTTTAAATTCTACAAAATAAATTTTCATCTCTAAGAATTGTTTTAATAAATTAGGACTTTTTCACAGCTACGGGTGACAATAAAGCCAAACCTAATTATCATCTAATCCTTGAGAATAAGACCTGGTATGAAGCTCAGCATTACTGCAGGTGGAACTACACTGACCTGGTCAGCATCAGAGATCAGCAGCAAAATGAAGAGGTGAAGATTAAAGGGTTAAACAGCAGCACGTCCTTCTGGATCGGCCGGCTGTGTGATGACTGGCAGTGGACTGATGGAGGAAACTCTGCTTACAGGAACTGGGGGAGTTTTCAACCTCAGCCATCACCAAATGACTGTGTACAGCTGAGGGGAGGGAAATGGAACTCAGTGCCTTGCGATAATGATAGGGAATACACTCTGTGCTACAGCAACAGTAAGTGACGACTCTATAAACAGTAAACCCATCTCATCGCTCTTCTGTATGATGACTAGAACACAGCTGGTGTGAGTCTCTGTCTCTGATCTCACTCTAAACCATCCTCCTCCTTCAGGCTCCATCCATGTGAGTGCTGAGGTTCTGAGCTGGGAGAAAGCGCTGGATTACTGTAATGAAGAGAACAGGGCTGGAATTCTGAACATCGATTCTGAAGCTGAACAGGAAGAGGTGGAGTCTGAGCTCAGGAGAAGGCGTGTCTCTGCACCACTGTGGGTGGGGCTTAGACAGAGTCGTCTGTTTGGGCTCTGGATTTGGACCGATGGGACGGTTGTGTCTCCGAACGCCAACTGGGATGGAGGGAAACCGCCCGAGGGTCCGCTCTCTCAGCACTGTGGTGCCGTCGTTCCTCCAGACTACAGATGGAGAGATATGAACTGTCGGGGTCGGTACAGAGCTCTGTGTCACATCAAGTGTTCTCCAAGAACACACACACTTTACTCTAAACACCATCACATCTCTAATCATGTTTAACATCAATGCATTTAAGAGTCACTTCATAATTAACCTTAAACTCACACTGTGATTTATTTTTATTTCAACATAACTATTTTTTTTATATTAATTCCATCAATTGTATTTCTCATTTTATTTGACTACAGTATAAAATCAACAGCACTTATATAAAGTTAATATATAACCATTTTAAACACTCTATAGTCAATAAATCTAAATATTAATTGTATTGTGTGTTTATAATCATCTGTTGTCTTAAACGGTTTATAATTTATTTCTGAAATAATCAGTTTTTGTGTGAAACGTGAAGTGACAGATGAAGCCGCAGCTGCAGGAGGCTGCAGTAACGACCTGAGTGTGTGGTGATGTGCATGAGCTCCAGCCATCACAGAGTACAAAATCACCAACATACAAGTGTTTAAAACAAATTCATGAAACATTAGGACACTGTCCAAATACTTATGGAACTGACTGTTAGCATCCCTGAACCAGTAGCAGTTCACCAAAATGTTCCAGAACCAAGACAGATTCATCATCAGGTTGGAGCAGCAGGAGTGACGCATCACTTGGACGTGGACTTTAGTGACGGAGTAACGAGCAAAACATTTCAGTACTACTGCAGGAGTCCAGTGGAGACAAAATTCAGTCACACACGCACGCGTAATCAAGAGGAAAAAGTGTCGGATTAATAACCTGAGAGACATTTAACAGGACAGTGAGGAGTGTTCAGGTGTCGGACCGGTCCAGGTACACAGCAGCTCAGAACCTGAACCACACAGAGAGAGAGAGGGAGAGAGACACATCACCACCTCTCTCTCTCTCACACACACACACACACTACTGATGTACAAATGCAATAGAAGAGGTTTTGGGGTGAAAAGGGAGGAATTTTATTATCTTTTTTTTTTTTTTTTAACCGAATCAAACAGTGCAGGAAAAACTTTATTACACTCCAATTATCGGACAGCGGGCCGAACATTTACTTATTATAGTTTCCCTAAAGTGACATTTTATACGTTTGGGACATAATTGAAGCCAATCATCAAAGAAGGTCAAGACTTTTACACACACACATGGGCAAAATATATATATATTTTTTTAAATCATAAAAATAATAAAGATAATTAAATAAAAACATTACACTGGTGTGTACGGATGCGAGTCTGCGGAGGAAAGAACTCACACACATGAGCCTCTTTAACTAAAGTCTACTAAGAGACTAATTGAATAAAAATGTTTATTTGTAAAAACTTGACTCTTATAGTAAAATAAAGCCCTGTGTGTATAAATGTCCTTCACATTTGAACTGCAGATAGTTTTTTTTTTTTTTACTCGCTGCTCTTCTTGTGCGCTGTCCCTCTCTCGCCTGCAGTGGGTGGTGTATAAAACACAGACGGCGCCACGACACAGCGCAGAGGGACGTCACACACTACAGACGAACCTTTTCTTTTTTTAAACAAAAATAATTTCAGCATTTAAACAGAGCCACGTCGGGTGTGTGTGTGACTTACATTCAGTGTTATTACTAAAATACTTTGTGTGCAGGTGTAAAACTCCCTGCACTTGATGTACAGTATGCTACAGGCTTTATACAGTTCATTATTTACACGGCGCCGGCGCACACACTCCAGTGAGACGTCCTCCGGCCGGCCGTTAACGTGTGGTGTCCAGGCGTGTGCCGAGGATCAGATACACGCGTTCATCATGACGGTTCAGTAACATCACTCTCTCTCCCTTTCTCTCTCACCGTGTGCAAAAGGACGAGGAGCGACCATGTGCTCACTCACGTCTAAACCTGTAATAACACACACAACCTCGTCTTATTTTAAATCATTACGTTTTCACATTGGACGTGGATGTGATCTGGCACACGCCTGGACACGGGGTAAAGTTCGGGGTTTCACTACACACTCACGTGGACACAGTGCAAGGAGAACACGTCTACACCTTCGACCCCTTTCTTCATAAAACGTAAACATTTTAAATGCTACAACACGACTGTAACGTCTCGCGGCACGTGGAGGACAGGCGTGTGAGGTCAGAGGTCAGATGGCGAGATGATCAACACTGCAGTGTCCCTCCTCCTCCACACGCCCCCTCCGCATCATCCACCATGCCGCACGTCACTGACCGTTTTCACGTCTCCTCTCCGCTGTAACCCCGGCTAACTCGACCTACACATGCTGATGACATCAGGCTCTACACTGTGATGCACTGCGGCGGTCATGTGATCACCGCAGTAATAAGAGCTCTCATATGAAGCGTTGGTTTAAACCGGTCTGGACCAGACAGAACTCTTGCACACTTCACAGGGTGGTGGTGGGCGGAGCATCAAATCTGATGCACATGTACATCTCAGCACATGTACATCTTTGACCATGTGACCAAGGGGGCGGGCTGTAGGCTAATGTCACTGCAGTGACAAACTCAAACACATTTGATTGGTGGAAAAAAACAAAGACGATGCAGCTTCACACACACCTTGTGAACTTCAGCTCCCATAGTGCAGTGCGCACAGCGCCAAGTATAAAAGTACAGGAGGGGAACGCACAAGGGGGGGCTGGGGATGTATACACACACACACGGTGTGCATCACTACTTTCCTTACACAGTCCACAAAACACTCATGAGGGGATCGAATTGTGTGCATGTGTGGAAAAGGTATGGATGTAAGAGAGAAGGCGAGACTATCATGATAAACACACACACACGAGGACTTGACGAACACTCGTGCTGGTTGGATGTGTAATGCGTGAGATCGGACAGCGGCGCTCTGTAAACAGAAGTGATTTACTGATTGTGATTCATGTGGTGTAAAGTGGTGACTCTTCTCTCTCTCTCTCACACAGACAGTCTAAAATTAACGGGCAACAAAAAACAAAAAAAATTCTTAAAAACCCATAACGACAAGAAGAGAATCCAGTTGCGCGTTTCGTCTGACTGTTTAAGCCCCGCCCCCTCTGCAAGGCAGCAGCGGCACAATACCCACCCTAAACTTCTTATAATATAAAAACTATGTACAGTTACAGAGGAACCGTTAGAAATGGTCCCGTATAAAATCACACCGCTGTAGCGTTACAGGAAGGGCGGAGCCAGGCTAACGGCTCATTAAAGTTAAGTGTTTGTTTTTTTTACGCTTGCACTTTAAGGAGACTCTTTAACTGAAACGTCATCATCTCACGCCGATCGCAGGGAATTATGGGAAGGGAAACCCAGTGACTGGGGGGTTTGGGGAGAACACTAGGGGAAGGTGGCTCGCTGAATTTGGCGCCGGCGTAGGCGTGGCTGCACTGCGTGGCCAGGATGTTGTTCAGGTGCGTCACGGCTCCGCTCCAGCACTGATCACCGTAGGAGAATCGGACCGGGCCGATGCCCTTCTTCTCAGGAGTCTGCGGAGCGCCGGGGGACACGGGAAACGCGGCGGCGTGCTGGTTCCTGCTCCGCGCTTTGGCCTTGCTGACGTGGTGGTGCTTTTTTGGGGCTGGGTGATCGGGGCGGGACGCTGGAATGTTGTACCTCTCACCGCCTCCCATTCCGATTGTGCTGGATGTCACCTGATAAACACAAACACCACCGTGTGGGATTAGAGCCTGGAGTCGATTAGAGAGTAAAACCACCGCATATAAAAACACATGAGATCATAACACATAGATATGATCTCCACATCCCATAATTACAGCAGAACAGAGACGCAGTGGTACAAATGTGTTTAAAATCTCATTGAAAATATAATAAATTAAACAAACATTAAATCCCTGAAACAGTCATGTGTGAGAACGAGGAAAATCTGTTTCCAGTCTTGTGATATGATGAAACTATTTTATTAAAAAAAAGTGTAAAGTGATTTACCTTTTAATTCTAACTTTTTTCACCCCAACAACTTGTCTTACAACTGAACAATACAAATTTAACACACGACTCCAAAATCTCTCTTTTTTTTTTACTTCTGAATTTATAAATGTTTGTTTTTGAGGTGGTGACATTTGCCCAGTATCAGATGGAGCTTTAAACTCAACACAGCATCCTGTGTAGCAGAAGTGTACTGAAAGAATGCTGTGTCTGTGATCGACGGCGAGTCCTGTCGCTGCGGCGCATGTACATTACACACACAGCGTCCCACAGGTCTGGCTCCTCAAGTACATTTTCTTTTTAAGAACGAGTAGACCTCGCTCTCATGCACATGGTCGCAGGTTCCACACACACGCTGCTGTACAGCAGTGTTACCTGTCCGTTGGTGTAGTGGTGGTGTTAAAGTGGACTTTGCAGAGGTTCCTCCTCCTCACGGTCTCCTCACTGATCTGTCTCCAGGTCCTCGAAGTAGAGCGTCTACTCCTCGCTGTACGCGTGCTCAGCCCGGTGTTCAGGCTTGCGGTGGTGTTCATGTGCCAGAAAGCGGCGTTCTGTCGTGAAGCCGAGCTAAACATCCACTCGCCTCAGCACCACACACACACTCCGCTCCGCGAAGCCCTGAAACACACACACAGTTATTAATAATGTCCACCAGTACTACATTCTACAGCTGTACTGTGTAATAGTTATAACATCAATGCTATTTAACATGAACTTCAGTCCAAACGCCCTCATCAGGCCACAATCACTAAACAAAGGCTCTTCCCTCGACACCTAAATCATGTTATTATTACATTCACTCGATGATTCCCGAATAATTAAAACGGTACTCTTAAAGTAAAAACTTACATTCTCACAATTACCTAAAAAAACTATTAATAAAAGTGAAAATCTCTGGTAAAAAAGTTGGAGTCGTACCAAAACAAAGAGCTCGCGCTCACAATATGGCGGCGGCTCAACTGCTCTGTGGCTAAACACTTCCACCCGCATTCTGTCCAAGTCCCGCCTCCTGCGCAATGGTTGGCCAGAACGTCCTATTTGCATTTATTCACCCAATATGATCAAAGAATACGAATGACCAGCCAGTCACAACCCTGGAGGCGAGACGAAACAGTAGTAATACGGGTGGGAAAAATACCACCAGCTGTATTATTTTAGCTAACTTTGCTAACTAGTATGAAACCAGACAAAACAACGACTTACCGAGCTCCTTAAGGATTTGTGGGTGAAAACGCCACCTAATACACCAGCTGTAACTGTTTGGTGAAGAAGTTCTTTCCCACAGGAGTGAACAACCTCTTCGTCCAAACACACAGCGGAGATGAGATCTGTCTCCGTCTCTCCTGCGCTTCGTTTCTCTCACAACAAAATGGCTCCTCAGTCAGGTATGAGGAGCGCAGCTGAGAAGCGACCAATCAGCATCGAGTATCAGCTGGCCCGACCAATAGCAGCCCGCGACTCGCTTGTTGCTGCCTTCGTTACATCACGAGTTTCAAAACGATGACGCAGTTTTACCGAAAAAAAAAACTTTTTTAATTTTTATGATATTTACTGCACACGTTACTTTCGCTTTGTCTGTAAAATATCGGGGTAAATATCTAGTTTCGTACGGATTGACCACTCCTGTTTGTTATTCCTCTCATTGTTTTATTGTTTAAGGCGAAGTGTTCTGATTTATTAAAACAACGCCCCCCACCACACACACACACTCACTCCATTCCAGTAAACGTGTTCCTGTTTATAACTCTCACTTTACTCATCTTTAACTCTGAGTGTCTAGTTCTTCATGATCACTTCCATAAACATCTATCAATACATACTTTACTGTTTTTATTGTCAGAAAATGTGTTTGTCACAAATCCATTTTTTAAATTTAATTACAGCTTGAATCCATAAAGGTACAAATAATATTTGAGAATATATATGTAAAGAAATTATTTAAAATGCTCAATTAATATGTGAAAAAAGTAAAATGATGAGTTTCTTATGAATGTTTATCGCCCCACCCCATAACTCACACTGTTTATACCCCACCAAAAAAGTCACCATTTCAGAAGGGCCACATTATGCTGCATTAAGAAAAGAAAACACTCACTCACTCATCATCATCATCATCTATACCACTTAATTCTGTATTCAGGGTCACGGGGAGCCTGGAGCCTATCCCAGGAAACTTGGGGCACATGGCAGGGTACACCCTGGACAGGGTGCCAATCCATCACAGGGCACAGACACACACTACAGACAATTTGGGAACGCCAATTAGCCTAACCTACATGTCTTTGGGAGGCACGGGGAGAACATGCAAACTCCATGCACACAGAGACGGGAATCGAACCCAGACCCTGGCGGTGAAAGGCGACAGTGCTAACCACTACGCCAAGAAAAGACAACAACTAAACATATTTGAAATGACTGGAACAGTGATAATAATAATCCTTTAATCCCAACTCTGCTGAAAAAATGTGGTCAGGAAAAATCATGGATGAGTGTAATGGGAGATCACTTATACCCCCTGTGAGTTCGCATGGTAAAAAATGTCCAGCAGAAATCAGAGCAGTGTTTAATAGTGAAAATATGAGCATTTCCACACACGCGCGTGCACACACACACACACACACACACACACACACTGTGAATAGATCAATAGATCTCACAGGACTAAGACTAAACAGCTGTGTGTCCATAATAAAACCACTCATCAGACTCATCAGGAAAAAGTCTTCAGTTTGTTTGTGATCATAAAGACTGGACTTTGGAGCGATGGAAAAAGGTCATGTGACCTGATGAGTCCAGACTGACCCTATTCCAGAGTGATGGGCATGTCAGGGTAAGAAGGGAAGCGCATGAAGCGATGCTCCCATCATGCATATTGTCCATTGTACAAGCCTCTGGAGACAGTGTTATGATCTGAGGTTGCTTCAGTCGCTCAGGTCGGGACTCAGCAACGTTATGTGGAAATAAAATGAAGTCAGCTGACCACTTGAATGTACTGAATCACATTCACATGTGTTATCATATCTATGAAGGGTTTCTCTTCCATGATGGCACGTGCCGTATTCCAGGACTTCAGGACTCACAGTGTGAGCGAGCAGCTCTGGACACCAGTGTGTGCTGAGCTAAAGGTCATTGAATGTAATCAAACAACATGTCAGTTTTTGTTCTAAAGATTCACAGTCCTTGAAGCTGTATTAATATTATAATACAAAGGCTATTAGAAGACTAATTTTCACACACTTCTGCTCTGTGAAGGCAGGATGAACCATAACTAGCTTATCTTGCTTCACCCTTTTACAGACCAAACAAATGACGACCCTGAGACTGCTGGTTCTGGTGTGAAGGTTTCGGTACCTACTGCTGAAAGGAACAAGGTTGAACAGTTTGTGACATGAATGTGAGGAGTCTCTGATGATGCTGCAGTCTCTACACAAACATCTACTACAGTGAAGATGTCCAGTAGATGGTAGTTGGGCAAAGCTGTTCCAAAATGAGATCAACACCATGCTGCTTGGCTTTGGATCTTCTTCCTGTAGGCTGATTAATCATGTTTGGTGATAGGACCTGACGCCATGGATTCATTTACTTGATGATACCGTCAGAGTTGTGCAGACGCACCAGGTCATGGATAAACAGGAAGCAGAGCAGGCGACTCAGAAAATAATCCTGTGGAACACTGGAGTTCAGGATGAAGGTAGAGTACATGTGACTGGGCATCCTGAGAGACTGACGTCTGCTGGTTAGCACGTCCTAAGTCCAGCTGCATGTGGAGGTGCTGATGACCATTTTAGTGAGAAAGACACCAATATATATCTTATTCTAATAACTTTACTATAACTTTGCCTCATATTCTTTTGTATCACTTTTATGTGCTGCTGTAAGACGTTCACTAGGGTCAAAAAGTGAATTTAGTTTGTATACATTTTGATTTTTTTTTTTTTATTACAAAAGTGAAAGTGTTAAGCTTGAATTGCACATATACACTAAAAATGGCAAAACTTTTCATGGCATGTGGAGTATATAAATAAATAAATAAATATTTAAATGTGACTGTATCCTGCAACAAGACAAGAATACATGATGGAAAATAAACAGCTGGATTATAAAAAAGTTTTTTTTTTTTTCCCTGATTTTGCCCAAAACTAAATAGTCCATTGGAGAGAGCGCAAAAGAACACACACACACACACTGTACACACACACAAACACACTCACACTGTACACTCACAAAACACATGCTGTACATACACACTGCACACTCACACTGTACACACACACAAACACACTCACACTGTACACACACAGTACACACACACTGTAAACACACAGCTGCAGCACACACAGGAAGCTCTTCTGATGATTCTGAATCAAAAATCAGAAATGGAAAAACTCAAGTCAAATCGGCTTTCATTGTCATTCCAACCATACACAGTGAAACTAAACGATGTCCTCCAGGACCAAAGTGCTACATACAACAACATAAATTTAACAATATAAATGAACAACACAAATGACCAGAACCAGCTAGCTAACTAACAAACCTAATTAGCTGACTAGCTCAGATATGACAGATTTTATTTTATTATTATTATTTTATAGTTAACCTAAAACTATATATTTCTATACAAAAAGAGACAACAATAAACACCAGACAGTAAAGTGCACATGCAGATGTGCAAACGAAGAGCTTCAGAGTGACAAACACAACAACAGAACACGTTTCAGTATGTTTTGTAGTAATGAGGTTCGAGTTGAGGTAGTGGGAGGAGAAACAGGAAAACATTAGACATTCCTGAAGTAGCAGCAATGATGTAAAAATACTGTGTGCAAATAGCAAGTAAATATAAATATTGTGCAAAAGAGCAGTTCAGGTAGGTACTGTAGGTATGAACAAATTGTAAGATGGTTGTTGATCAGACTGTTTGTGCATGTGTGTGTGTTTATCAGTTAAGTCCTGAAGTTATTTAGTTTGTCTGAGTGATATATGTGTGTGTGTGTATTTATGTGTTTATCAATTCAGTCCCTTTGTGTTGAGGAGACAGATGGCTTGCGGGTAAAAGCTGTTACACTGTCTGGAGGTGAGGCCCGAATGCTTCGGTACCTTTTGGTAGATCGGATAAAGATGCGTGTTAAAATTCACTTGTACCATTTCAGCGCTGTTATTTCAGCCAAAGTGAAAATATGAACTAATCCCAGTAAAAATATTCACTTTATCTTTTCTAATTAATATCTATTGGTGCAGGTGTTTGTTTACATTGAGACAGTAGCGCATTAGTAGATTATTTTAAAGTAGATTATTAAATCCCACACATAACTGTTCATAACATCACTTTTACTCAACATTTAGATTTCACTGATGGTGCAGATTAAACTTCAGGCAGAGATCTAAGTACTGCAGAAGATTCAGTAAATTCTCTACAGACAGTTTGTTTTGATGCTGTGACAAAATCTGACTGGACAGACAGACAGACAGACAGACATGTCTCTGAGACTGGTTTCAGTTCCTCCAGTGTATGAAACATAAAAATATAATTTGAAAGATCGAGTTCTGACCCAAATTTCAGACAAAATCTTTATTTAACTTATTATATGTGCAAATGTTGGAAACGGCTCAACAACAAACAAACACAAACAAACAAACAAACACAAACAAACAAACAAACACACACACACACACACACACACACACACTGAGAGGAAGCACGTTAAAGAGAAAACAGTGCCCCCTATGTGGGCGACGTGGTACAGTCCGCCGCCGTGACGTAACAGCACTTTACCAGGGCTCAGGCGATTGGCGAATCCAAACGTGCCGGAGTGGGAGGGGGAGCTAACCGCTGAGCTAATAAAGAAAGTCTACGGAGAGAAAGACGCGCTGCGAGACACCGAGGAAACCGGAGGTTTTAGGGAACACTTGGGGTTTTAAAAGCGCCAAACCGCGACTGTAATTTAACCCACTGTGGTGGAACATGGCGTGCGGTGCGACGTTAAAGCGCTCCATGGAGTTTGAGGCCCTTTTGGGCCCTCAATCCCCGAAGCGCCGGAGGTGCAGCCCGCTAGCCGGAGCCGCCGCGACCCCCTCCCCGCAGAGGTGCAGCCTGAGACCGCAGACGGAAAGCAACGCGACCCCGGTGTCTCCTCAGGCCGGGAGCGGAGAGCACAGGCTAACCCCAGGTGAGGAGTGTTCGGCCTTAGTTATGTGTAACATGGAGAGTTCGGGTTCCGACTGGAGACCGGTCTGTCCCTCAGGCGGAGCTGTAGCGCCCGGCCGCGGCAGAGAGGGAGACCGGGGCAGGGCGAGAGCCGTGGTGTGGGACTCAACACCGTCACCGCACAGTCTACTGCCGGATCATATCCCACTGTGTAGATCATTATATACAGTGATGTGTATATATAATCACTATACACTCAGTACACGCAGTATTTCACCGTGTTAGCGGGTGGATGTGAGTGTGTTATGATTAGCCTGAAGTACAGCGTTAGCATTAGCATCTTGCTAATCAGGCTAACTCAGGGAAGCTAATTGTTGTGGAGTTGTTAGCTTTGTTTTCACGCGAATAACATTTTAAAGAAAAATAAATCATATTCATTCATACGTCTATACTCAGTTATAAACCCGGTGAAGTACACTCGCGTGTTTATTTGTTGGGTCACAGTTAAACGCTGTAGTGTTTCAGTTCTGAGAGAAACACAACACGGTACTGTGATGCTAACAATGCTAGCGTAGGTAGCCGGACGCACGCGAGCGCTCTGTGAGGATTTATTAATTAAACTGTAATAATCATTAAAGTACAGTACACCGGGCAGTCACGTGACCGGAAACTGCGATTATTCCATTGTTACTGCTGGGGGTGTGTAACAACTTCCGGTTTACACACGGGTGCGTGAGATAAACATGAGTGTAATAATGATTAGTGTTTATTAATAATAGTATTGATTTATTAGAGTAGATTTGCGGTGTATACTGTTATAAATATTCTGTATTTCTTTACCAAATGAGAAGAGAATTTTTTCTCCACACTGTTTCTGACGTTGTGTTAAGCACTGATTACACGTGTGTGTGTGTGTGAGCAGCCTGTTTGTGTCGCTTCTGTAATTCTACCTGTTGTGACTCAGGATCAGTACAGAACTGAAACTATGAACTGAACTCTTGATTAAAAAAAAAAAAAATTCTGTACTTGGTGTGTGTTTAGTTTGAAAATGTGTCTGAAGTGTGCATGTGTGAGAGAGAGAGAGGGATAATACACCGGTCATTATCAGGATGGTGTGATGAAGCAGATCACTGGTGTTGATTATTTTCCTGTAATTTGCAGCCTTGCGTTTTATTCCTCTAATAAATCCTCCGTACACTCCTCAGGACCATGTGTTTAAACTACACTACAGTGTTCAGCCATGTTGAGTTTGACCCTAAACCGCCCAATTCAAAGGGAACTGGTGTAGAGAACAAGTGAACGGGTCTTCACATCACCAGCAGTGAAACATTTCCCATCAGTCATTGCGCCGCCCTGGAGCAAAGTAAACAATATGAAGCTGAACATTTTAGTTTAATCCATAAATCCTTAATATTATGTAAACTTGTAATCTGTGAAACGTTCTCCATACATCCTGTATATGTACATATATCATGTTTTATAATATCAGTTTTTTTTTTTTCAGTAAATAATCACTAATGTTTGTAGTGGGAAATTGTATTTACATTTTTCCCCTAATTTAGTCGTGTCCAATTCCTCCCCGTCACTAGGGGGCTCCCAAATAAAGTCTACTACTACCATTTAGCCGGGAGTGCCAAAGACTATCACGTGTTTCCTCCGAACCACGTGACGCCAACCGGCCGCATCTTTTTGAACCGCTTGCTCACACTAGGAGAGCAGCACTATCCGCTCCTTTCGCTTGTGTGAGCTCACAGATGCCCCTGATTGGCTGTAGAGCCATGATTAATGTGGGATCACTAAGTACCTCTCGTCCCTCCCCTCTGAGAGAGCTCGGCCAATCAGCTCTCTCTAGACCTCCGGCTGCGTGAGGTTACAGCATCACCTGGGATTCGAACTGGCGATCTCCGGATGATAGGGCGAGCACTTTTAGTGCACTTTGAAGTGCACTGAGGAGTGAAATGCAGCCAGTGCCCTTAAAACCCTCTGGTTTCTCAAGATTCTCTTATATTTTGAGTTTGAGAGTTTGGTGTGTTACTGCCACCTGCTGGACTGAAGAGTGATCAGTCACCTCTCTGACACGTGAGCCGAGATTGGATCCATGGTTCACACATCTTTTAATCTCGGTCTCATCAGTGTATGGAGTGCTGTACACACTTCTGTTTGTGAGCTATTGCTATGGAAACCCTAAAGTATCGGAGTGAATGAATTAATACAAATCTCTTACTGTCAGAGCTGCTGTTATAGAGAATTAATCAACAGCTTCCGATCAATCGGAGCGCAGGGCTGAGGGGCGTTGTGGTTGTTGACTGTTTGTGTCTTTTGTGTTTACAGAGCAGATCTTCCAGAACATTCGACAGGAGTACAGTCGTTACCAACGGCGACGGCAGCTGGAGGGGGCGTTCAACCAGACGGAGGCGAGCGCAGCTGCAGAGAGCTCCAACCCCAGCTCACCGCCAGGTGAGACACACACACAGACCCTGATATTCTTCCTCTCTTTCTTTGCTTATGGTCTGATCTGGCTCCTCCCACTTGCCCCGCAGGTGCGTCATCACTGAAGAAGGACCAGCCCACGTTCACCCTGCGGCAGGTGAGCTACCTCTGTGAGCGCCTCCTCAAAGACCACGAAGAGAAGATCCGTGAGGAGTACGAGCAGATCCTCAACACCAAGCTGGCAGGTACAGTGTACATGTGCGCGCACAAACACACACCCCGGCATGGGAGAGGGAGCCAATCACCTGCGCTGGGTTCAGTAGGTGCGATGATAAAAATTGCCCAAATAACATTTTTTTTTTTTCCCCCCTTTCCCTCGTCACCCTTTAACTTTAGTTCAAGATTTTTTCATAGAATCTGAATTTTAATGAACTTTCTTGATGAAACAAACTGTACAACCAAGGAACATGTAAGAAACAACAAGTTTAAAGATGGCAGATGGGAAGTTTTAATAGAATTGAGCCTGTTTGAGTCCCGATCCTCCTGTTCTGTGTGAAGTGCACTACAGAGTGTTCAGCCATGTTAAGTGCGATTCCAAACTGCAGGGAACGAAAGTGTGTAGATCACAGGGAACGGTAAGAGTAAAGTGAATACTGGAGCTGTGATTATCATTCATTTACAAGATGTAAGATTTTATTTATTTATTACAGATTATTAGTCTATATAATACTAAGGATTTCTTGATTGAGATTGTTATTGGTGTGTTATTGGTGTGTTCTAATAATATGATGTCCTCAATAAGAAAAATAATAAATACAAGTCCTCCTTTGAGCTCAGCATTGTGTGTGTATGGAGTTCAGCACCCTATAACCCGGTGATGAGGCGTGTGATTGTGTGAGTTTCATTTAAAAGGTTGATTGAGGAGAACTTTTAATAGAAACCCGACTGGCAGCGTCAGTAATTATCCACATTCTGTTCAGGTGTGAATCCCCCCCCAGGGCAGAGTATTTCCCTCTGATTTTAGCAGCTGATTTTGCTCAAGTTAAGACTGAAAAGTTCTCATACACACACATACATGGGGTTGTTTTTGCATCACTCCAGTAAACCAAGCATCTACACGTCAGCACACACTTCATGTGGGAATTAGGGGTGATGTCATCAACTAAACAACAGTTTAAATTTGTGTGTTACAGAACAGTACGAGTCGTTTGTGAAATTCACACAGGATCAGATCATGAGGCGGTACGGAGCTCGACCTGCCAGCTGTATGTACACCAGCACCTTGTTAACTCACTCTCAACATTCTTAATTCAATATTTAATTGGTCTAATTATTTCCTGAAGTGGTGTGTTGTACCGAATTCTGTTTTTACTACATTGATGTAAATAACTGAGTTTAAATCATAATCTGTGTGTGTTTCAGACGTATCTTGAAGTTCCCAGATGGATGACTACAGGCCATCAGTGTGGTTACTGCAGTATCACCTCTCTCTCTCTAATCCCTCATTTATTTTAAACCCTGCTCAGGTGCTCTGGGTTTTTCCTCCGCTTTAACCCTCTCTGTCGTTTCTCCTCCTGAAGCCCGGCTCCTGAGCACTTGTGATAAACGCTGTCCTGATAAACGCCTCTCTTCCCTCTTTTTAATATAAAGACAGAAAAGTGAAAGTGTGAATGTTTCTGAATCTGCCGCTCCTCTAACGCTCTCAGCTCTCGTCCTGTTTGAGACCTGAGGGATGTGGATATTTTTATTTTGCTTACTTTTTTTTTTTTTGAAACGAATAAAGGTTCGGTGGTCTTCTCGTACCCGTGTCCCTCACTCTTATTCCTCAGGTTTTTGTTTATTTTACCATGAGGTAAATGGTTATAACCTGATTAAATTGAGGTGAGAAACACCGTTGTCCTCATGCCGCTGTGTGTTCAGGGGGTTTAGGAGAAAGAGGAGGGAGATGAAGGTGAGGATGAAGCCAGAAGGAAACACAGACATGAGGGGGAACTGAGATGTAAAGCAACCAATCACCTCACCATCAACAAATCTGAGTGATCAGTGAGAGTGGGGAAGACCTCATCTAAACATACCAGTTCACCAGAATACTCTACGTCCATGAGTCCCCCAGATCTGCTCCTTTACTTAAGGCTAATCTATTTACAAAAATGCTGCACTAAATAAATAGGTTTTTAGCCTAGACTTAAACACTGAGACTGTGTCTGAGTCCCGAACATTAATAGGAAGACTATTCCATAAGGAGAGGGCAGTTCCCTTAATTCCTACTACTTTTTCTAATCTGTGAAGGAGATTACTATATTATGATACTATGATCAATGGTGTCAAATGCTGCACTGAGGTCCAGTAACACAAGTATAGTGATGCAACCCTGATCAGAGGCCCATAGGGGGTTGTTTACTACTTTAACAAGTGCTGTCTCTGTGCTGTGATGAGGCCTAAATCCTGACTGAGAGTTAATTTATGCTATTTATGTGTAGATGTGAACACAGCTGCTGTGATACTACCTTTTCCAGAATATTGGAGATAAAGGGAAGGTTTGATATCGGCCTGTAATTAGAAAGCGGACAGGGATCAAGGTCAGGTTTCTTGATTAGCGGTTTAATAACGGCTAATTTAAAGGATTTGGGGACATACCCACTATTGAGTGAACAGTTAATTACTTTCAACAGGGGTTCTGTTACTGCTGGTACTATCTGTTTGAGAAAATGTGTCGGTATAGGACCTAATATACAGGTTGATGATTTTGAAGAAGAGTTGAGTGAAATTAGTTCCCTCGCTTCAAGAGGAGTAAAGTATTCTAAGTTCTGATGTGATGTGCTTAGTTCATCTGTATTACTTAAATTGTCTGGTTTCAAAGCCTGAATTTTTTGCCTAATATTTATGATTTTGTTATTGAAAAAGTTCATGAAATCCTCACTACTTCATGATGTTGTGGGGATTTCTGCAGTGGTCTTGTTTTTAGTTAATTTAGCTACGGTATTAAATAAAAATCTTGAGTTGTTTTTATTTTCTATAAGAGTGGAGAGATACATTGAGAGCTTTTCTATAGTTCAGGATGCTCTCCTTCCATGCTATTTGGAATACTAACAATTTAGTTTGACACCAATTACATTAGAGACAAGATAGTGATCTGAGATAACTTCAGACTGTGGAATTGTGATTATATTTCCTATACTTAATCCGAAGGACAATATTACTAACAATTTAGTTTGGCGCCATTTACGTTGAAATTTTCGAGCGGTTTGTTTTAAAGCACGTGTTTGGTCATTATACCAGGGAGCGAGTTTCTTATCTCTAATCATTTTCCTTTTAACTGGAGCTACATTATCTAAGCTATACCGAAACATGAATCAGCAATGTAGTAAATTACAGAATGTGTCGCCCTCTAGTGGTCAGCCAGTGTAACAGTTCCAGCAGATTATTAGACTGAAGAAACACATTTCTCTCCTTTACACTCTTTATAAAGTGTCCTGCAGATCATCACATCACTTTATACCATTAATTTATATTTCTGTATCGCAGTTGAGTTGAATTTCACTGATCACGTGATTGCATCAGTATTAATGCTGAATGTGTTCTGATTTAAATATTACAACTGCAGGAGTGCTGAGTTTATTGGAGATCAGAGGTGTGTGTGTGTAGGATTTCCAAGCTGAGACACTTCACACTTTAAAGTGTAGTTACTCAGATCATTACTTAAGCTAGAAAATTCAGCAGTAAATAAAATACAGCCATTTAATGAATTAATTATTATTAAGACCAATAAAAACAATAAATCAACATGTAATTATTTACTGAAATTCACACCAGTTTTAATGTGTTTTTTAATCACCGTTATCTGAATATTTTTCCTCCGTGTGTTTGATTTATTCCCACACTGTAACATTATTATTAAATATCAGTTATTTATTTTCACATTCAAGTTAAATAAAAAAAAAAACGTAATTTATCCCCAGGGGGCATTTTAGGACCGACAGAGTAGCAGAGAAAACCTCATAAAGCTACTCATAAAGTAACAGAGTAGCCCAGAAAGCACCAACATCACGATGTTCAGCTGGAATGTGAAGGACAGAATATTAAAGTGTAAAGACACAATGGACCTGACTGTTAGGACAAAACAAGTGTGTAAAGTAACTCAATAAATCTGAAGTGTATAAATAACTAATGCAAGAAAGGTCAAATAAACAGTGTAATAATAATAATAAAAAAGTGAGAATTCAATAGAAAGTTGACCTTTTGTCACTTATGCAGTGAAACTCGATTGTTTGTGTCCTGAAGGGAAAAAGTTCAGAACTAGAAATTTATTTAAAATATAAAATCTACAACATGCGGTGATGCAATAAAATACAGTATAACAGAGATATTCAAAACATTTAATCATATTAGTCTCAGGATGTCACGTGACTTCACCTGTACACGCTCAGGGAATAACAGGGGTGTGTGTGTGTGTGAATTACGGGCTTCAAAGTGAGAAAATAAAATAAAAACGGAATAAAACACCCGGTTTAAATGTTTTATCTCTCTCTCTGTCTGAGACTTGTGTATAAATCATTAGTGTTTAGTTTCTAACTCGTTAAATAAATACCTGAACACACCGGCGGCCGCTTCCGCCTGTGACGTCACTCAGGTGTGGCTGGAAATGGCGGATGAAGTTTCTTTCCCTCTCGGTGTCTGCAGTGTGTGTGTGTGTGTGAGAGAGAGAGAGAGAGTGTGTGTGTGAGTGTGTAAATAATCAGCGCTGTGTGTAGATGCGGAAGGGGATCTGATTAAAGCCGGATTTGTCTCAGCGCTCGGTCCGACCCGGGGCTTCTCCTCTCACAGTGTGTGTGTGTGTACACACACTCCTGCAGGTCTGATCTACAGCAGGACACACTGGACACAGATCGGACCGGCGGCGCGCTCAGGACCATCAGAGAGGGGGAGGTGTGTGTGTGTACTTGTGTGTGTGTGCACTTGTGTGTGTGTGTACTTGTGTGTGTGTGTGTGTGTGTGTGTGTGTACTTGTGTGTGTATGTGTTTATGTTCCTGCTTCCTGTACATAAGACAACAATAGAGAGAGAGCGGATGGAGCGTGCTTTAGGCATTTCCTTTATAAGTGTTTACAGGGTGTGTGTGTGTTTTCCCAGAACACACACAGAGGCAGGCCGGTCGTGGTGTGAGATGGCGAGTGAGGATGTGGAGGCGAGTGAAGCGTTACCTGTGGAGCGAGGCGAGGTGGACTGGGGTGAGGATGAGGGGGTGGGAGGGCCCGAGGTGGGGGCAGGGGGGGCCCGGGGCCCCGGGTGCTGCGAGAGGTTCCACATGTCCGTGTCCAAGTGGATGCTGCCTGAGGACCTGAGAGAGACGTACCTGGAGAGAGCGAACTGCTGCCCGCCGCCCATCTTCATCATCCTCATCAGCCTCGGAGAGGTAAGGGGTGGGGGGGGTGAAATCAAAAACTGCTCGGCCTGGGTGCAACACTCCGCCCTGTCAGCTCAGCTGTGTGTGTGTGTGTAACAGGTCAGGGGTTTTCATACTCTGTACCAAACAGCAGTGTTTATACTTTAGACTTTTTACATCTCACTGTAATTTATTATGAACTCGGGGCTTCCAGGAAATTCCTGTAAAATTTCATTATTACAATTACTTTATTGTTGTTGTTATTATTGTAGTGTAATAACTAAACCAAGTCAGACTGTAGTGCCACATTTTCAGTCTTTTAACACTTGTTCTTTTTCACAGCTGAAAATTACCATTTAGGGTTCAGTCCCAGGTTTAGTCCTGGGTTTAATCTGTGTGTGTGTATGAAGGGTTTCCTTTTTTATTTATTTTTATTTTTTAAGAGAAGCCTCAGAAACAGACTTTAATCCGACACATTCACAGTCTTTACTAAAACACACACACACACACAGCATTACAGAACAGCGTCTATTTCTTTAGGACTATAGTAGTGTTGTCTCACCATTTGCAGTGAGTGTGAATAGCCCTATTCACACAGCCAGTTCAGGGTGTGATTTCTGCTCTGTGTTGAGTTTTGCTCTTCTGTTCTGTATGCTGTAGTCGGGTGTTTTTGTCGTCGTGTGACCCGAGAGCAGGCACAGTGACCGGACGAGAGGAGACGCGTGTGCGTGTGAGATACATAATCGGGAGTGTATGTGAACTGTTTGATGGCAAAACCCTATAAGCACCATTTTTGTACTTTTATTCTCACACACACGGACGTCTGTAATAAAACATTTCATCTGAACAGAACCTCCTGTAGAACCTTAAACTTCCACATTTTGGACAAACCATCACACACACTTTACAGTAAAAGCTTGTGTTTTGTGACCAGCCAATTGCATCACTTCTTTCTGTCACATGATCACTGATGAGAAACTACCTGCTGAGGAAGAGCGAAATACTTTAACATCTGCGTGACATTCTGTGGAACGACATCATGTGATTTGGATGTTGTGTCGACACACTTATATACTGAACGTGTGTGTGTGTGATACTGTGGTGTAAGCTCTGTGATGGAGTCACTCTCCAGTCGATACGCCACTATCCTCTCTCTCTCTGTTTTGCACTGGTTTTGCTGGTTTTGGGAGACACAATGCTCTTGGTGATATTATTAAAGAAAAGAAGAGAAATAATGTTACAACACTTTAATAATGCAGGAGTGGTGTGTGAGAGTGTGTGTGTGAGAGTGTGTGTGAGAGAAGGTGACCCTGCAGACGTGTGTGATGATTAGAAACTGCAACTAACGTGATTACAGTAAACAAATACTCTGTAGGTTATTAAAATAAATAATAGACTGTCGGCTCTCGTTTAGCTCTCAGCTTTAAAATTTAGCTTGAGGTTGTTTTCTGTTCGTTTGATCCTCTAAAGCTGCTTTGTGACAATCAACATTATGGGACCCCGCGCACGCACGCACACACACCGCATGCGAACAGTATGATATGCAGTGAATTGTTCATTTGATTGTTTGTGTTTGTGGATTAACATGGAAAGCTCCCCTATGATGAAGTAGACGGCACTAGAGAGCACAATTAAACTAAAACTAGAATTTTTCAATAAGAATCAAATAAAAACTAAACAATTTTAAAGTCATGAAAAAACTGTAAACATAAGATACCAAAATAAAATGGTATTAAAGCTAAAGGGTATAGATTCTACAGGTTTCAGGTCCTGGACTTATAAATCATCAGCGTGTAAACAAGAAATGTGACGTGTGAGCGGTGCACATGTGAGACATAGTGAGTAATGTACTGCATCCTGACTCTGATGTGTAAGCAGGAAGAGTGTGTATGTGTGTTGAAGCTGCTCCGTGTCGGCCTTCAGGGAGCGGAAGCTCTTTCCTGTCCGCGGTGGAGATGGCGGTCCGGTTCTGGCGTGTCTGAGGTCACATGATCTCCCTGGTCTTGGTCCTCACCGCCTCCTGTGGACTGAGTGCAGGTCCGGGAGCTTGGTGTGGACGAGTCTCTCAGCACCAGAGATCAGAAAACTCTTTAAGTCATCATTTAAAAAGATTTGAGTATTTTGGTCTTAATAGTCTGGAAATAGGACATCAGATCAGAAGAGACTCCGCCCTTTAATAAGAGGAGATTCACGTTATTGTGTCCCATGGTCAGACTATGTATGTGGAGTAAATGGAGCTGCAGATGTATAGAGGAGATCGGACCTCCGGCGCCGTGTATTTAGGAGATGGACTCGACCCACTTCTGGCAGAGCGGTACTGAAACCCAACATTGAACTGAAGGATGAGATGAGCGTCTGATCAGCAGGGTCTGTGATTCTGGATCACATTTAAAATATTTAAGTGTGTACCTGGGCGGAGTTCTCGCAGGTGACGGCACTGGCCTACAACCAGTCAGGCAGATTTAAAATCTACATTTCTGATAAATCCAAACTTCTGTGCATTTAATTGGTTACAATAAATGGGTCTAATTGATTCGAGTTTGACTGGTTGTGAACTCGAGCACATCAACCCCAGCATGTCTTTAGCGCAGTTAAATCAGTGTGAAATGGCTGTGGATTTGGGGGCAGTGAGGTCTGGGAGCTCCGCCCCCTCCGAGGAGAGCGCTCTCTTTAATTTAACTGTGTGTGTGTGTGTGTGATGGACAGTAACACACGGTGGTGATGAGCAGTAACCCTCTCTGTGTCCCGGTGCAGTTGGCGGTGTTTGTTTATTATGCGGTGTGGAAGCCGCAGAAGCAGTGGATAACTCTGGATAATGGAATCTGGAACAGTCCGCTGACGTATAAACCTGACGAGCGCGAGGAGGCGTGGCGTTTCCTCTCCTACATGTTTGTACACGCCGGGTAAACACCTGTCTTCCTCTCCAACATGATTAATGTTTGTTCCTCTTGTGTTTCTGTGAGTTCATGTGTTTTGTGTTCTCGTCTCCAGGGTTCAGCACATCATGGGGAACCTGACTCTCCAGCTTCTCCTCGGGATCCCGTTAGAACTGGTCCATAAAGGGTTCGAGGTGGGGATGGTGTACCTGGGCGGAGTTCTCGCAGGTCAGACATGAGCGGTCCTGAGCTTTCACTCTGGTTGTTTTAAAGTACTTTTGCTTCATGACTTTCTTGTATAATTAACACATTTAAATTAAGAAACAATAATCTTTAATAATTAATCAGTTCTGGATGGTGAATGTGTTCAGCTGTCCGTTTTCATAAGTGTGTGAGATCCCGGTGCTAGTGTTAAACAGCGAGCGTTCATCCTGACGGCGTGTTTCCACTCCGATACCCATAATGCACCCTGACTGGTTCCCTTGTCCGTAATGTCTCCTGTTCGGTGTTTAGGGCGGAATCGCGGCCTGGAGTTTAAACCTGGAGTTTATCTGCTCTGTGCTTCACTACAGCTGTGTGTGATTAAGTCTAATGCAGGTTAGAGGGACACGCACACTTTGATCTCCTGTGTTAGAAACAGTCGTCTCCGCACGGCTCTCGCGCGAGTTCAGGGTTCCGTCATGTTTTAATCAGCAAACACGCGGATCAGAGTTTTATAACCTGCAGGACACTTGGAGAGGAACTCGAACCCATGACCTTAAACCTAAACCTCAGGAGGGTCAGGGTTTAACTCAAACCTTAAATATTCAGTTCTCAGTTGTTAAACTAAAGTGCAGTATTTATTTATTCTTTTTATTTTTGAACGTGGGATATTTAGGGCCCAAGCACTATGACATCAGCCCTATGTCGTCATAGTGTGTGAAGGGCCCTCTTGTTTTCCTTAGGATTATTATTTTTTTTTCCACCCTTTTGGACTTTTCGGGGGTCTTAACATGCTCAAAAACTCATGAAACTTGGCAGACAGGTTGGAATCTGCTACCATCAGGATGCCTGAGAGTCTCGTGGCCCGGGGCCCAAAGGGGCCCCCACATGAGATTTTGCTGCCTAGCTCATACACACTTTCACCTAGGCACACGAAACTCGGCTCACATTTAGAGCTCATCGAGCCGAACAACTTTCGCACTGCATGTCCCGGGCTAAACTCAACAGGAGGCCGGTTATTTTGGATCGTTCGCAAAAACGCACCTAATGGATTTTGATATACTCCTCCTGGGGAAATTATACAATCGCTACCAAACTGGGCCAAAGAGATCTAAAGACATTGAGGATGCAAAATTGCGGTGGGATTTTCGATATCTCAAACGGGTCAGCCGTGCTAATGTCTTAAACGTACGCCGAAAAATGATTAATAACTTTCTTTGTGGCATTATATTCAGTGACACCTTCTGTGACATCACACACACACTCACTCACTCACTCACTCACTCACACTCTCTCTCTCACACACACACACACACACACACACACACACACACACACACACACACACACACACACACACGCAGGCATGCTGCATGCACACACACACACACTCATACATCACACACATGCACACATACATACACCCATATTACAAATGTTTACACTCTCGCACACACACACACCTCTCACGATGCACACACACTAACCCTTACACACTAACCCTTACACACTAATGCGCACACGCACACACACACACACACACACACACACACACACACACACACACACACACACACACACTCATACATCACACACATGCACACATACATACACACCTCTCACGATGCACACACCACACACACACACATCTCACACACTAATGCACACACACATCTCACACACTAACACACACATCACTAATGTTAATACACACAGACTCAAACCATACACACAAACAAGCACAAACACAAGCACATTTACTCGTCACACACAGACTGACACATCTACACGTCACACACCTCTCTCCCTCACTCTCACACACACTAACCCTTACACACTAATGCGCGCACACACACACACACACACGCATGCATGCTGCATGCACACACACAAATACACTCATGCATCACACACATGCATACACCCATATTACAAATGTTTACACTCGCGCACAAGCGCACACACACCTCTCACAATGCACACACACCACACACACACATACACACACCCCTTTCTCACGACACACACACACACACACACACACACACACACACACACACACACACACACACACACACACACCACAACACACTGCACTCAACAAATATTTAGGGCCCAAACTGACATTAGCCCTGTATAGTGTGTGATGTGTGAGGTTGTGAGGTGCAACTGAGTGGCGATGGCTTTTTCGAGGTCTTAACACACTCGAATGACACAGGTTGTGCGGTGCGCCCGGGGTGGGAATGGCACAGGGTGCTTGGGCCCGTCATCGTTGCTTGCAACTATATTTTTTATTTATTAATCTGTGGATAATTGTGTTTTTATACACTTTCTATCCTGATGGCCTGAACTCTGATCAGATGATAAACAGATTCAACAGGAGACACAAAAGCTACACACACATTTCTACTGTCTAGAGAAAATCCACCCCCCCACCCCCCATTATTACAGTTATTTGACTGTAACTCTTCTTCTTCAACTTGTTTTATTCTGTTAGACTTTTAAAAAAAGTTTTTAAACAAGTAAATCCAAATTTAGTTTTAAGGTTCTTAGAAAAAAAAAACATTTTAAACATCTTATCTAGTTTTAATATCGAATAACGAAACTGAATACAGCTGGAAGCCGATGTGGCATTAAAGAAGAAAGAAACAATTAGATACAATTTTGTGAAACGAAGAAGAAAGTGTGTGAAAGTCAGGTTGAGTTTGAATTCCACTGTTAATCAGCGTGATCTGGCAACCCGGACTTACACAGAGCAAGTACATGAGGAGCGAGTTTAAACAAGAAACAATACTGTGTGTGTGTGTAGTTATGTATAAATGTAGCGCCACACAGTAGCAGTTACAGTGCATTTCACTCTGAGTGTTAAACTCTTGTGTGTGCAGAAGTGAAATGTAGACGGATGACGCGGTTCTCGTGATATTTAATATAAATGTTTTGTGCGGTTATAGATTTGTAATAAAATCATTTCTTGCTCAGCACTGAACACCATGTCGTATAGAAGTGTTTTCTGCTGAGAATTTATAGATGAATCTCGTGTGTGTGTGTGTGTGTGTGTTCAGGCTCGTTAGCGAGCTCCATCTTTGACCCGTACAGCGCCCTCGTCGGGGCGTCAGGAGGAGTGTACGCGCTGATCGGAGGCTACTTCATGAACGCTGTCGTGGTGCGGCTACGGTTCAGTTCATTCCTAATTTTCTGTCATTTTCAGCTTTTGTGTAAAACTTTCCCTGAGAGAGAGAAACCTCTATAAATCACCTGTGTGTAAATAACTACAAGTTCTGATTCAGTCTGCTTTATATAAACATAAATGAATATTTCTTACATCTATAAACACGGTCTTGCTCCAGAAGCTAAAACACTGTCTCTCTGTCTGTCTCTCCTGCAGAACTTTAGAGAGATGATTCCTCTGCTCGGAGTGTTCCGCATCACCGTCATCGTCCTCATAGGTGGGCTTTAAATCACTTACACACACACATTTATGGTAATAGTAATTAATGAGAGTTTATTCTCTTTCTATGCATTATTTTTAAATCACTTTGTGTGTGTGTGTAGTTGGCACAGATGTGGGCTTCGCTCTCTACAGACGTTTCCTGACCAGCGCTGCGGGACTCAAGGTGAGAGTTTAACATTAAAGATTCTAATACTGTTAAGTTCACCAAATCCCCCCCCCCCCCCCCCCCCCATCCTCCTGAACAAAAGCTCCCTGGTGCTCTTCCTCCTCTAGTCTAGTCTAGCTGTTCCTCCGGGCCGTGAGCTCAGGGCGGGTGATGTGATGTGATGTGTTGTGTTGTTGTTATGTGTTGTCATGTGATCTACAGCAGGACTGTGTGAAGCCGACTCACCAGCTCTCCTCTTCTTTATATCTCGTCTTCTCATGTCCTAATGCGTGGGAGTGTCTCTATGTCTCAGTGCGTCTCCCTGTTGTGTCTCAGGTGTCGTTTGTGGCTCACATCGGGGGAGGAATTGCAGGAATGACCATTGGCTACGTCTTCTTCAGCAACTACAACCAGAAGCTCCTCCATGACCCTCGCTTCTGGTTCTGCATCGTGGGCTACATCGCCTTCCTGCTCTTCGCCGTCGTCTTCAACGTCTTCCTGTCTCCGGCTCCTCGCTGATCTTCATCAGCACCGGCCATGTGCGGCGCTCACACACACACACGACACGCACCTCAAGGTTAATGCGACAACACTAACGCTAACGTTCATGACGCGGCCAGACGTTCGGATCGCTTTCATTTGAATTAAATAAATAAGTAAAGTTTCAGGTTTAATGATGAAGCTCTACCTCGCTGTAGCTCATTAACACCAGGACACGCGTACGGGGAGGAGGACCTTCAGTGAGGAGCTTTCAATATTTCATGTTACTGAAGAAAACTGATTTAATTTACGGTGATGATGGATTTCTTTTGGGTTTCAGGGTTTTTACAGGGTTTTGTATTTTATCTGGGTTTTTATCGGTTTGTGGTTTTTATTAGTTACAGAATGAACAGTTACACTTGTTTTTCTAACCTGTTTATTATCATTGGAGCAAGCACTGGACACACCGTTGTTACTATGGAAACCAGAACGTATCAGAGCGAGCACAAGTGATGTAGTGCTGTTCTAATCCACACCACCGGACCAATCAGAGCGCAGGACTCGGGATGAGCTTGTGTAAGAAGACTGAACACTTCAGTGAACTGGTGTGTGGTTTGGACGCAGCCAGAGTCAGGCACTTCTATGTGTGTGTGTGTGTGTGTGTGTGTGTGTGTTGTTTGTTACCGAGTTGTGTAATTAATTTTGAGTTCAGGATTTATGGATCAGGATTTCTTCATCCTATGAGATTAATTTCTGGTCCAAACGCCAGCGTTTTAAGGAGCAGTTCTGCCAAAGCTGCTGAGTGTGTGCAGGTTCCAGTCCCCTGAATATAAAACCTGAGCACTGACCCACTGTGAGCAGCAGGAGGCGCTGTGTACCAGGGTCCAGGTGTAATGATTTTATTGCCTTGTAATGATTTTAATGCCGTGTGTGTGTGTGTGTGTGTGTGTGTGTGTGTGTGTGTGTGTGTGTGTGTGTGTGTGTGTGTGTGTGTACTGATCTATAATCTCATATAAATGTAAACAATAAGAATAATCTTAAATCTGTTTGTATTATTTACTGTTACTTTAAAGGGAATGTTTACTTGTTTAATGATCATCTTATAAACCTGTTGCAGCTGAACTTTTCATTAAAGATGTTTTCATCAGATTTTATTTTCCTGTTGTCAGTCTTCATATGGATTGACATTAAAGTCAAAATACGTGGTGGAAAAACAAACAAAAAAGCTGGTGTAGTGATCGTCACTGTGGCCTCGAACCTCCAGGGAGTCAAGGGTTCGATTCTCACCTTAAATAAATGTGTGTGTGTTCTGCAATGATCTGGCACCCTGTCCAGTGTGTAGTCCGTCTCCTGCCTCTAGTCCCCTGGGATAGACTTCAGGCCTCCTGTGACCCTTTGTCCATCCACAGACTCTTGACTCCTCATCTCTAAACATGACACATGCACACCCCCACCCCCACCTCTGGTCAAACCTCCTCCGTAAGGTTTTCTCCACAGACGTTGTGGATTTTGGAGCAGGGCTTCTGTCTTGGGTGGCAGATTTCAGTCTGAGGCCCCCTAGTGGACGCCGCTGCACCTTCAGGACCTCTAGTGCAGGGATGTCAAACCGGAAACCTTTAGGTCTACTGGAAGCCAAGAACGACTGATTTAAACTTGGGTTCTGCTTGGATGGAATGAAAACCTGCCCCACATGTCTGTTTCTGGTCCCGTATGACCCTCCTGTTCTAACGTATTGGATCTAAACACTGGTGGATCACAGGTTTTATTTGCATCTCCACTGGCACAGTACAGAATCTGTACCATCTGCAGTACGTCTTTCAGTCACAGGAGAGCTGGTTATAGTCATAGTTTATAATTGTTCTAAATATTGTAAACAATGCCTGTTGTGAAATGGGCACAACAGCACGATGGTTTGTCTCACAACACCTACCTCTTTGTGTGTGTGTGTGTGTATTCTTGTCTCTCATCTCATTGCATGGATGGGATGCTAATCCATCACAGGGCATACACACACACTCTACAATTTGGGAACACTAATGAGTCTAATCTGCAGGTCTTTGGACTGTGGGAGGAAACCGGAGAACATGGTGGAAACCCACTAAGCACAGGGAGAACACATATGCGCGCGCGCACACACAAATAGCAAAATTGACATCGGCTTCCCTTTTATTATAATGTAAACAAAAACATTCTGCAAAAAAGGTAATATTTGATTACATGATCACTGAACTATTTATTAAACATGATTTAGTAGATTCTTTCTGGCATGTTAGCTAATAGAATTGAAGGCTGAAGCCTGTCTACCTGCCGGGGGCCCACCCCCATCTGAGGAGCTGGCTCTGGCATTCCAGGGGCACTTCATCTCACACACACGCACCATGCACCACAAGTAACACGGTGAAATGTAACTTTACTACTATGATTTGTTTTCATGGTATGACTTAATAAATCTCTGTCACTTAAAGGCTTTTTGCACATGTTTAATGTTCTTATGCAGGCTTACTTTATTTAACTGCATATGATGTAAAGGCTACTGTGAGCTTTGATTATATTGAAAATTGTATGGAGTATATTTTCTTATAGATACTGATGGAGGGATTGTATTATTGGACCCTACAGAAACAACACAGTCTGTCACAGTTGTAAGTGTTTTGTACCTTGATGTGTTAATTTTAGAGTTTTTTTTGTTTTTTTCTCTTTTTGCCAGATAATGTATACTTGCATATTTCCACTGAAGGATGAAGATGATGATGAAGAGACCTCATCTGCTGTGACACAAGTGGACAATGCTAGTAGATCCACTGAGGTATGACGTATACCATTATAATGCACGCACCCTTTTACATTAGAGTAACAGACTGTCGTTGTTCTTTCACAGTACATACCTGGGGATTTGCCCACAGATGAAGGTCCTTCAACCTCAATGCACGATCTAAGCTGTGTAAGAACTTGTGTGCAGTTGTCCATATTTTAATTTTATTGTCTGACACAATCATTTATTTAATTATTTTTGCCTTCCTAGTTGCCAGCAAAGGAGCTGTATAAGGTCCATCTTCAAAAACAAAGAAGAAAAAGTGACATGGAGATGGACCTTATACAGCTTCAAATGGAAGAGAAAAGGCTATTCATTAAAAAAGCAACACTAGGATTTCAGTTACTGCAGCATCGCAATAAGGTGAGAACTTTAATGAATGTGTGAATATTAATCTGTTGCAGGTTAAAAGTGTTGTGTATATAAAGCAATGTAAAACACACACATTTGTTTTCATTTTACTTTCATTGTGTTTCAGGAAATAAAGAAATGAACTGCACAGCAGACCGGTGCAAACAATTTAATAAAAGTATTTTTGACAAATCCTGTCTCTCAAACGTCGTCCATCTCTGTTGTGTGCAAAAATCTGTAGGGGTTCCTCTGGGCCATCTTCCTCAATACAAGGATGGTGTCTCTCTCCTCTTATAGTGTTGTGAAGCACAACACAAGCCACTATGATGTCGCACGCAATCTCTGGACTAATGAACGAATGATTTTAACAAGGCAAAAAATTAAGGACAAAAAAAAAAGTTGTTACCTGTACATTGGTGCAATGAATCGATTTCCAACATCGTCTCCCTCATTTATTGAAGGAGCTTTAATAGGAATGAGGGTGTCATCAGTGCACCAATTACATTAGGAAACCATGAAATAGAAAGTCATATATGGAAGTATCATGCGTGTGTGTGTGTGTGTGTGTGTGTGTGTGTGTGTGTGCAGGATGAATACATGTGTGTATATGTATATACAGGGTGGGCCATTTATATGGATACACCTTAATAAAATGGGAATGGTTGGTGATATTAACGTCCTGTTTGTGGCCCATTAGTATATGTGAGGGGGCAAACTTTTCAAGATGGGTGGTGACCATGGTGGCCATTTGGAAGTCGGCCATCTTGGATCCAACTTTTGTTTTTTCAATAGGAACACACACATCACACTTATTGGGAATTTCACAAGAAAAACAATGGTGTGCTTGGTTTTAACGTAACTTTATTCTTTCATGAGTTTTTACAAGTTTCTCTTTGTTCACAGCCATTGACCCTCCCTGTATACACACACACACACACACACACACACACACACACACACACATATATATATATATAATGACTACATATTAAATATGCGTCATAGATTTTACTACAAAGGACAAACCTGCACTCTGTGGAATTCCTCTTTAATAACACACAGAGGTTTATGGCCAGGGAACTGTACACACATGTGTAAGAAGTGTTTCAGTACCAGACATACTATGTGAATGGCTCTACACACAACTTCCCCACATGCTCTGCACTGTACAGTAAATGTCCTGACGCAAATAACTGAAGTGCTATTGTATGTACAGAATGTGTGCTAAGCGCAGACACGCGGGTTTGTGACATCAGCAATATGCGGTTTCAAGAGATGTGTTAAGTAAATTAACGATTCCCTTAAAAACCGATAACGCTCTTTCAAATAATCATTAGGAAATAAAAAGACATCAATACGCGGTATTATAACTCTCTCCCGGCGAAAAAAAACTTGTATAATTTGTTCCTCCACATCCACAGAATCATCATCAAAAGCGCACGTCATGCTCAATAAACCTCTGAAACAAACTGATCCTGGAACATAACTGAGCAGGCTACCCTCAGAGTAAGTTGCTATGGTTACATACATACCCAGAAAGTTACCTCCGTTTTTGGAAGCGAAAGTTGAGGTTATTCACAAACTTACTCTTAAACTTACCAGGTCACATGACCTGCTTTCTGGAATACACTCCTGGTATAATTTACTCATGAAAATTTAAACAACAATAATCCTAATAAATGAGTTTACCTCTGCGTCTCTCGTCTCGCCCGCGTGTACCTTAAACACACCACAACAACAAACATTACTTTACTCACAGTGAGTCCGCGCACGTCTGCCTCACACATTCTCATCAAGTGTATTCAGTGACCGGAGGCTAAAATGCTAACATGCTAATAATAACTAAAAGAAACACAAGCGCTCAGTCAGAGTGAAGAGAAGGAGACAGTTTAATGTTGTACAGAGAGATGACGTACAGGACATCGTCTAATCAACAGTCTCTCTTTTATTAAGGAGAATTAGTTTATAATGAGAATGAGTCTACTGACTTTAAACTTGTACAGACCTTCACACTCCTTCATAACCTTTCTTTCCTGTAAAGAAACATTATTATAATATCACATGATGTCTGTTATAATAATGTACAGTAGATTATCTCTCGAGTGAACATGTGTGAGGTGATTCAGGTGAAGAGAACGAGCTCCAGGATTAAATCAGTACAGTTGTACTTTAGAATCTGATATTTCAGACTTTGGCTCGTTACTTCATCGACTCTTTTTTTTTAATGAATCAGTGTTTCCTGTCTTCTTCCAATAAACTGCAAATTTGCTGCGCAAGGAGAAGCCGTTAATCTTCACTTTGCTCACGAGACCTCGACAGGAAGTGGAGAAGGAAGTCCCGGCTGCACTGACCCCGAGTGACCCCTGATAATTTGCTATTGACAAGAAAAACATAATCTGCTTTTTATCAGTAGTGACAAGTATATATATAATATGTATAAAGAAATAAAAGATGGAATTATTATTTTAATAACGATGCAATAAATGTATTATTAATGTCATTTGTTTAGGCACAGGTGTGTGTTCAGGTGACCTTGATATCACAGAGCATCACAACCTCTAACACACTTATAATCCTATAATATTACACTGGAGCATCAGCACATCAACACATCAGCACATCAGCACATCAACACATCAGCACATCAACACATCAACACTTCAACGCATCACATCAGCACATCAACACATCAACACTTCAACACATCACATCAGCACATGAGCACATCACATCAACACATCAACACATCAGCACATCACATCAACACATCAGCACATCAGCACATCAGCACATCACATCAGCACATCAACACATCAGCACATCACATCAACACATAACATCAGCACATCAATTCAGCACATCAACACATCACATCAGCACATCACATCAGCGTATCACATCAGCATATCAGCACATCACATCAGCACATCACATCAGCATATCAGATCAGCACATCAAATCAGCACATCAACACATGAGGACATCAACACATCAACACATGACCACATCAGCACATCACATCATCACATCAGCACATCACATCAACACATCAACACAACACATCAGCACATCACATCACATCAGAACATTAACACATCACATCAGAGCATCAACACATCAGATCAGCACATCAACACATCAACACATCAACACATCACATCAAAACATCAGCACAGCAACACATCACATCAACTCATCAGGTTTAGCCTGTCTGTCTGCTCCCTGGCCTGGGCTCTGGACTGTCACCGATTAACTAGGCCTCTTCTGAGACTACTCTGTAAAAAATCCAACTAGCAAAATGTTGGCATAATGAGTATTTATTAGTAATCTGGACAATAATGTTCGGAAGTTGGTGCTGATACGTTTCTGAAGTGGCGCATGCGTGTTGGGTGCAGCGGGTATTTTGAACATCATCTGGATTAGTAACCCGTTTCTCCACCTCACAACGGACAACTAATTTTAAACTTTGGTAAGTGCATATATTTATATTGAAGTCCTTTGTAGAAATTGTCTTAACATAAATGAGCTTTATTATATGGCGTTCTTTACAAAGTACATATAGCTTGGTGCAGTTGTTTATTTAATGTGAGACAGTGAGAAAGATGCAAGTCTTCCTGTAACCTGAGTTCCTACAAACAATATATTTTGTATTATTTTAAGTTTACTACATTTATTTGTTATTTATTACAGGTGTTAATTATGTTTTAATTTAGAATTTAATATTATTTAATTATTATTTACAGCACATTATTATTTTCTCTATATCCCTGCATGTGTGATATTTGATTTATTGGTTATGTTGTTTATGTTAAGAGGAACTAACAAGTTACCTGCCTGGGGTTTCCCATGGGACAGGTGAGAGTGTGACACGGTGTGAGAGAAGAGCAGTTTGTCTTGCAGTTTGGCTTAATAAAATAACTTGTTGCAAACTTAACTGTAGCCGTTTATCACCCACAGCCAAAGAGACTGGAGAAGAGTAAGACAAGTCTAGAAAGTCTAGTTAAATTCATAATAACTCTTCTACACTTGGTATTTAAAATCTGCAGTATTTGCACCACGAATGTGTTTGTAATCTTTGCATTTAACGTTTCAGAACACATTCTCTCAATATCCTCCTGGATAAACACATTTCCAGACTTCATCACAAGACCTCAAACTTTGCCATTTCATGTAAGTAAACATTTACAATGCAGTCTTTTAATGATTTTAAAAACAAAGTATGAAGGTAGGGCAAAAAAATGCTTGGTATAACCTTACTAGTTTACTTTTTTATGCAAGACTATTCATAACCTTTTCCCCCCATTTCATTAAATGTGCATCGAGTATAGATGGATCTCGTTGAATCCTAGACAATTAAGTAAAAAGACTATTGAATATTTCCTTGCAAACCTATAATTGGTCAGACTAGCTCTTAAAACAGTGTGCACTAATGTTCAAAAGTTTTAGATCTGTATTATTATTTGTTTTTAAAAGAGTTTTATGTTCATCAATGCTACATTTATTTGATCAAAATTAAAATACTACATTTATTTGATATAGTGAAACAGGAATAATGTGAAATAATGTTAGAATTCAAAATAACTGTTTTCTACTGGAATGTACTGTACGTAAAACTGTAATTTATTGCTGTGACATTAAGCTGAATGTTCTGCATCATTACTTAGTCTTTAGTGTCACATGGTCTTCAGAAATCCCTCTAATATGAGGATCTGATGATGTGGAAAGTTCTTGATATTTTTGTGGATTTTGCCAATTTTAATAATAATGTTAGCCTATAAAAATGTCTAATATTGTCATTCAGTCCTGGAGAAAAAGTTATTGTTTCCACAAAACTCAATAAATGTTTCTTGATCATTATGAATGAATTAAATAAATAGTGAGTTCTGAGGATCATGTGACACTGAAGACTGGAGTAATGATGCAGAAAATACAGTTTTACATCACAGCAATAAATAATTTTTTTTAATACATTCCAATAGAAAAAAGCTGATTTTAATTGTAATATTTCACATTATTCCTGTTTTTACTGTATTTCTGATCAAATAAATGTAACCTTCATGAACATACTTGTGAGAGTTCAGTTAGATCTGCTCTGAAGCACAGTTCTTCTCTTGGAAAACATATAAGAAATAAAGAGATCGTATTTTTGAGCACAAACCTGAACATCTTTTTTTCTATGCAAACAGTATTGCAGATTTCAAAATCTTTCTCTCATAATTAGAGTCTCCCTGATGTTAAATGTTATGAATACCTGAAAGCCTCAAAGTGACGATGCATAACATTAGCGCCGTTTTGTCAGACTTCAAATATTGTGGCTCACTGAATGAAAACTGTCCTGGAAGATCTCGATGTGTTTATCCGTGATGGATCATCTGCACTATTCAGAACATGTCTGGTGAGTATGTTGCATTGATTCTCTGCAGACACTTTGAAAAAAATACGGCTGTTAATGTTTGTGTTGACATTATTAATATATTTTAATTCTTATTCATTTGAACTCCGGCTCTTATTTTACTTTATCTGATCATCTCAAACTTGTATAGCTCAGAGACAACTGATTTTAAGGATTTATGAGGTGTTTCTTTCTGTACATTTTGTCTACATTAATCTAGTAGGATCCAAAATTGTCATGGAACAAAAAGCAATATATAAGAAACATAGAAAAGATGGATGTCAAAAGTGATTTTTTTTGTTGTAATCTTTATTACATTAGGACAGTACTCCTGATGGCGGACAGACCAGAGGGATGAAAGTGGAAGTTCCTATTGTGATTGAAGATGATGACTCCCCTACGACTTTGACCAGTGTCATAAACTTTACTCTTGTGTTGGAAAAAGAGATTGTCTTGCAAGATGCTCCAGATCTGCAATCTGCTGTTGCTGAAAAGTTTGGCCTTTGACCTGTTTGCGTTGGATTTTCAATACCAAAAAATCTGAAGTACACTTTTGAGGTGATTGAGAAGGTGTTCATGGAATTGGGCACTTACTCCTCTGCAAGGGTACAATCCCTTAAGACTTAACTTCTGCTATGACTTTGTTTTTGTGAGCTGTTTTCAGACTTCAAATTATTATTATTATTATTATTATTTTGTACTATTTTCCTTGTTTCCGACCAATAAAAGAAAAGTGTTTTTAATACAAAAAAAGTCTCTATGGGGTTCAGGTCAGGAGAGTTGGCAGGGAAATTGAGCACAGGAATACCATGGTCAGTAAACCATTTACCCATAGAGAATCTGTGGGATATTGTGAAGAGAAAGTTGAGAGACGCAAGACCCAACACTCTGGATGAGCTTAAGGCCGCTATCGAAGCATCCTGGGCCTCCATAACACCTCAGCAGTGCTACAGGCTGATTGCCTCCATGCCACGCCGCATTGAAGCAGTCATTTCTGCAAAAGGATTCCCGACCAAGTATTGAGTGCATAACTGAACATAATTATTTGAAGGTTGACTTTTTTCTTGTATTAAAAACACTTTTCTTTTATTGGTCGGATGAAATATGCAAATTTTTTGAGATAGGAATTTTGGGTTTTCATGAGCTGTATGCCAAAATCATCAATATTAAAACAATAAAAGGCTTGAACTACTTCAGTTGTGTGTAATGAATCTAAAACATATGAAAGTCTAATGTTTATCAGTACATTACAGAAAATAATGAACTTTATCAGAATATGCAAATTTTTTGAGAAGGACCTGTATATAATTTAAGCGCTGATACAAACACGAAACTTTCGTGGCAACGATACAAAAACAGGAAGCTACCAGCACATCAGCACATCACATCAGCACATCACATGTACAGTATTACATGAGCATCAGCACATCAGCACATCAGCACATCACATCAGCAAATGTGATGCGCCTGTGCAAATTTAATCTTTTTCTTTTCAGCAGCAAATGAGTGCATGTGTAAAGTTCATGTATTGGACAATAAAACCCTAACAGTGTACAAACTGTACAAACCAACTGATATTTCACTTGTAACAGACTTGCATCTACATGTGAAAGACATGTGTGTGTGAGATAGAGCACAAAGTGTTTTTTTTATGGTAACCTTGTCACTATTGCCTCCTGTTACTGTATGTACAGCGTAAATATCACGCAGGAGCCAGTGTGTGTGTGTTAAACTATTTGCCTCCATAACAGCACAAATGTCAAACTTTCACTTGTTAGGGCCAGGGGCTCCGATTTAGAAATAAATCAAAGACACCACCCCAGCCAGAACTCACCCCTGAGCCCTGAGCTTGGTCACACACTCAGTCGGTCAGTCAGTCAGTCTTACACACACACACACACACACACACACAAACACACACACACAGCCACACACACACACACACACACACACACACACACACACACACACACACACACACACACACACACACTCACTCATTCACTCTCTCTCTCTCACATACACACGCGCACACACACACAATGTAAGTTCAGCTGCATGTAATTAGCTCTAATTACTGCTTAGAGCAGCTCTCTGTCTCCTCCTGGTGGTAGCAGCAGGTATTTTCAGGCCTTTGGCAGAGATTCTGGAGACACTGGCTGACACTGGAGACTCCTTCCATACACATTACAGAAATGTCTCATTATTCTGGAGAAAATATCAGCATTTTAACTATTTCTTTATTCCGACTATGATCTGTTGCTATGGAAACCATAATGCATTAGAGCAAGCAGCATTAACATAAACCAGGCCTACTGTCTAAACCTAACCCGTGTGTTTAATCTTGAACCACAACTGGTGCACCAGACCGAGCATTGTTCCTCTCACATGCTCCTGCACACCCAACCTGGAACTACTGAACATAAAATGTCATCCTTTTTACCTTCCTCTGGAGTTTACATCGGTCATAATTAGCATTGTTTATATTCCACCTCAGGCGGAAATGGACACTGCCTTATGTGAGCTACCTGGGGCACTCGCACAACACCAGACACAACACCAGGACACGCCAAACTTATATCAGCACATCACCTGCCCCACTAGGGGCGAAAGGAAACTAGACCACTGCTGCACCACAATCAAGGACGGCATCAAAGCACAATCTCGCCCCCGGTTTGGAAAATACGACCAAGCCGCCATCTTCCTCATACCAAAATGCAAACAAAGGCTTAAACAGGAAGTTCCGGTTCAGAGTGAGGTTGCGTGCTGGACAGACCAATTGGTGGCCGCTTTACAGGATGCACTTGATGACGCAGACTGGTATTTGTTCCAACGCAGCTCTGATGACGTCAACGCATTTCATTATGATTCATCGGGAAAGTAGCGGATGATACCATATAAAAAAACATACTAAAACGTTTCCCAATCAGAAGCAGGGGGTGGATAAAACCATCTGCGATGCACTGAAATCTTGCACCGCTGCTTAAAACGCGGGACTTGCGTCGGGTGACATGGACCCGTACAAGGATGCGTCATACAATGTTCGGAAAGTGGTGAAGAAGGATGCTATGGGAGGAAACTAGCGTCCAATAAAGTGACTCTAGGAGCCTGTGGCAGGGACTAAGGACAATAACGGACTATAAAGCACCAACATCCGGTATGGCAAATGCGGACATGACTCTAAACACCTTCTATCCTGACTTCAAGGATACAGCTAACGATGCTAGCGATGCTAATGCTAGAGTCACCATCAGCTGCAGACAGAAAGAGAATGCCAAAACCAGAAACACATTCATCATTTCAGAGCATGACGTGAGGAGAGCTTTCAGGAGAGTGAACACCAGGAAAGCAGCAGGACCAGACGGCGTCTCAGGTCGGGTCCTCAGAGCCTGTAACATGTAACAGTAAGTTGGACATGTCTCAGCCTCCCTCATCTCAGCACTGGAGCCCCCCAGGATTGTGTTCTGAGCCCCTGCTGCACTCATTGTACACATATAACTGCATGTATCTCCACCACCATCATCAAGTTTGCTGACGACACGGTCGTGGTGGGCCTGATTACTGACAACCATGAGACTGTCTACCTGGAGGAGATTAGGAATCTGGAGAACTGGTGCCAGAGGAAAAACCTTTTTATTAACATCAGCAAGACAAACGAGCTGATAGTGGACTTTAGTACAAAACGGGAGAGGAACTACCAGACCCCCTCACATCAACACCGTGGTGAAAAAGGGCTGGCAGTGTCTCTAACACCTCAGACGCCCTCCAGGTTGCTCAGAAACTTCTACTCCTGCACCATCCTGATGGGAAACATCACGACCTGGTTCGGGAACAGCACCATGCAGGACAGACAAGCTCTGAGATCAACTCTGTGAGATCAGCTGAATGCCTCATCCGCATCGAGCTCCCTGACCTGCACTCAATCTACAGCAAGCGCTGCTGGACTGGAATGGGAAGGAATATCGTGATGGAACTCAGTCATCCCAACAATGAATGAACTGGACTTCATGTTACTTTAAATAACTTCTGTTATATTGAACTTTCAGCTGCATAACAAACATGATATTGTATAATTTCTGCTCTCCGTTAACACCCAGATGAGTATGGATTCACTGTTGAGTCCGGTTCCTCTCAAGGTTTCTTCCTATTGCCATCTCAGGGAGTTTTTCTTGTCACCGTCACCCTTGGCTTGCTCATCAGGGACGATCTCATTATCTAGACACATTTTTCTCACACATACACACTTCCATGAATTTTCTTTTCATTTTTGTGAAGCTGCTTTGAGACAATGACCGTTGTTAAAAGCGCTATAGAAATATAATTGAATTGAACTGATCTCTCTGTTGCGGTCAGGAAAGCGATTCGCTCCCCGAGGGCCAATACAGAGAGACTGAGGAGACGCTTCTTCCCGCAGGCGATACAGACTCTCAATCAGAACACCACACCGAACCAAACCATTTTTGCACACTGCACTTTATGGTCATTGGCACACACCTAAGACAATTATGGACATTACACATCTCCACATTCATGCACATTTGCACTCACCCTGGACATCTCTATTTCATTTTTGGAACTTTTTGCACATTTATGGACATTGTATCTACACATCCATGGATATTTGCACACTCTCCAGTCATTTCTATTTCAATTCTATGTAAACCTCCACAACAGTTTCTATGTTCTCTATATTTGTACAGATTTTCCTATATTTTATTCTTATTTCACTCCATAATTTATTTCTTATTGAAATATCTTGTTTTTTTAAGACGAGCGATCAGCATTTTGCTGAACATCGTACTGTGTATGACTGTGTATGTGACAAATAAAATTTGAATATGAATGAATAGTATTACTTCACAACTGTGTATTATAGAGATTACTCTTCAGCTGCACGATGTGTGTGCCGTCCGCGCAGTACACTCTGGCGCTCTGGATCTTTTTACGATCTTGCACAATGAAGACGTCTCCGTTTTCCACCAACACGCTGCGTTTCTCTGTGTAGTCTTTCACAACCTGTTCAGTCTGAAATGTAGTCTTGAACTTGTCCTGGTGTGAAGCTCCTGACGGTGTTAAGTCGCTCGGCTCTTTGACAACACACGCCTTAAATCACAGTTGAACTGACTGTGTGTTAGTGTCACGTTATTGAGACGTCCTGAGGATCACTCGGGTCTCCGCTCCGCTCACACCTCATCTGTTCCTGAGAATGTAAAGTCTACAGGCTGAGATGAGCTCTGACGTCTGATGAACCTCCTTCAATTTCAGTTCAGGTAGAAGATATGAAGCTTAAAATGGCAGGATGTTGTTTTATTTGTTTATGTAAAGCTGTAGTCTATTTCTGTGCCACGTTTCCCCTTTGTGACTGTGTACAGTGTTTTACTGTAGAGTTTAATCACACTGTCACTATTTATCAAATGTATTATTTATTAATCATAATTTAATCTGATCGTGAGGTGAGTGAGGGGGAGGGATTATCAATAACACATCAAATATACAATAGACTCAGAGAGAGACATATAAAAACAGAAAATATCCAGAGTTAATATTCATGTTTTAATTTTAATTTTATTACAATTATAAACAAAATTACACACTATTTGCTGTGCCACATGAACAGTGTAAACCTGCAGGTTCTTATTAGGATTATCAGAAGAACAGCAACATTTTACCTCCTGAGTATCTACAGCAGAATATCAACCTGGAAAGAAACGCTGCACTCTGGGTAATGGCACCAGGCCAATCTGTGTGTGTGTGTGTGTGTGTGTGTGTGTGTGTGCGCCCTGAACAGCTCGATGATCAGGCACAAGGATCAGATACTCAGCAGGCAAATATCAAACGATCATCAACACAACCACATCGGAAAGCAGGATGAGCTTAGCGCCAAGGCAGAAAGAAGATTACACATGTTCCCCAACATCTGTATCTGAAGTGCCGGGGTCGAGGTGTCCTCTGTGCTGATGGACATCACTGTGGCTCCATGGGACGGAGAAACAGGGAGACATACAGAGACAAACACACTATCACTTACTTCAGTGTCACTGAGGAAGATGGGGGCGGGGTGTGGCAGGGCGGGCCGGGGCGGGGCTGGAGGAAGCCAAACTACAAAGTCAATTCTGTAGTTATTAAATTTTTTGTACAGCCAAATAATTACACCTATAGATCTCCTTAGTGTCTTTCCCTTTGACCAGCAGGGGGCAGTATTTACCAGACCAAAGAGATTCCCTGCTGTGTGTTATTGGAGTCAGTGACCTGTGGTTTATTACACTTTAATAAACGTCATATTGTATCACAAAATTATGTAGAATTAGTATATTTTACATTTTTTGTTCTTTCTGTTTTTGTGTACAGTGATGTTTTAAATGAAAAGACATTTATTTGTACAATTCAAGTAACAAACACACAAAAGGAAAAACAATGAACACTTTGTCTCCTTCAATCCTCTCTAAAGGCTGATTAGCAAACTGGTGTGTGTGTGTGTGTGTGTGTGTGTGTGTGTGTGTGTGTGTGTGTGTGTGTGTGTGTGTGTGTGTGTGTGTGTGTGTGTGTGTGTGTGTGTCTGTGAGTGTGTGTCTGAGTGTGTGTGTGTATGAGTGTGTGTGTGAGTGTGTGTGTGTGTGTGTGAGAGTGAGTGTGTGTGTCTGTGTGTGTGTGAGTGTGTGTCTGTGTGTGTGTGTGTGTGTGTGTGTGTGTGAGTGTGTGTGTGTGTGTGTGAGTGTGTGAGTGAGTGTGTGAGTGAGTGTGTGAGTGAGTGTGTGAGTGAGTGTGTGTGTGTGTTCTGATCTGAAGTGCTCTCTGTGTGTTCCTCTCAAGGTCTCCTCCTGTTTCTATCTCGAGGAGTTTTTTCCGTCAGCACCGCCGCCCTCCACTCGCTCATCAGGGACGATGTCATCATATTTACACACATCTCACACCTTTCATGTTTATGGAAATGATCTGCTCTATCTGTCCCAGCCCCGCCCCTAACACTGACTCATCTTGGAAGCCGCTAGGCTTACAGCTGTGTAAATGCTAAAGTTTCCCATGATGCTCAGCGCTGAATGAATTGATTGAATCGATTAAAATTCTATCAGTGCTGCAGCCGCGCGCGATGAGGAAACAGTCAGGTGATTAGCCGTCGCGCTGCACTGTACCCCGCCTCTGTGTGCAGGTTTATCAGAGCGGCTCAGCTAATAAACAGCTCTATAAAGTCATTAAACAGAGATTTTCACACGACACGAGCAGCACAATTACTCACCCCTAGTGGGCGATGATCAGATCTCAGCCAACACATCGCCTCATGTTGCGTAACTCCACTTGGTGTGTGTGTGTGTGTGTGTGTGTGTGTGTGTGTGTGTGTGTGTGTGTGTGTGTGTGTGTCGTAAAATGTTCATCATCTGAATCGGCTGAGTTCTCACTTCAGTCGGGTCATGAAGGTATGCTGAAGTCCAGAGAGAGAGAGAAGCCGAACTCAGTGTGAATCATCTTTAGTTAATCTTTTAAGTAACAGCATTTAAAGTCCAATCAAACAGGAGCACTGTAGGACACACACACACAAACACCTCAGTGCTGTTGTGTTGGAGTTGAGCTCTGTGGTGAAGTGATGTTTACCTGCTTTACCATCAGCGAGTAACTCAACACTCCTCAGTGCAACCTCAGAACTTTACCGTTTAAATCCACATTCAGTTTCTATCCCAGTTCAGTTTAACAAAACACAAAATAACCTCGATGTTAATATTCTCAGTATTCAGTGAGATATTTACAGTCCTGTGCTCTGATTGGTCAGAAGGTGTTTATTAATTCTCTGACAGTAGCGCATTACCATTTCCATAGTAACAGCACAGGAGTGAAGGCGTCTCCAGTGTCGGTGAGTTTTTAATCGTATTAACTTAAAAAGAGAATAACGAGCAAGCGGAGAGGGAGGAGTGTGTGTAGCTGATGTTAAATAATAATTTAATAATTATTTTAATTGCTTCCTTGTATCTCTTCATCACACACACACACACACACACAGACTATACAGCTGTATTAAAATAATACAAATAAAAAATCATTTGAAGAGTGTGTGTGTCGTGGCGGCTGAATAATTCGGCTCTAATTGGTTTTTATCCTCAATTAACGAGCGAGACATTTACAACGTCGTTCCTTAAAGTTGTCTGAGTTTATAATTAACAGCATTTAATTGATAACTCAGACCGAGCGCCAGTTTGGACTTCAGCTCCCTCCTGTGTGTGTGTGTGTGTGTGTGTGTGTGTGTGTGTGTGTGTGTGGTGTGTGTGTGTGTGTCTGTGTGTGTTTTTGTCTCCATACACCTCACACATTAATAACACACTCCTACATCCTCTGTGTGTTCTGTGTTTGTTAATAAGATTCAGACATTTTCATGAATGAGTTATGCATCTCATTATCAGGAGGACGAGACGCTGTGTGTCTCCTGGAGCCGAGCCGAGCCGAGGTGTGTACATGACGACTCACACGTTACAACCGGTAAACCCTCGGAGCCAAACAGTCAGCTGTAATGAGGTCAAAGTCAATGCTACTTTTTCCACCAACACACTTACAGAGCAGCCGAGTGGAAACCTGAACCCACACACACACACACACACACACACACACACACACACACACACACACACACACACACACAGATTTACTCTAGTTAATTAGTAATTCAACTGTATTTACTGTACAAATATAATAAATGTATAATATAATAAATATGTTTCTAGTGTTCAATAGAAAATAAAGAGGGCAGAACACACACACACACATGCACACACACACACACACACACACACACACACACACACACACACACACACACACACACACACACACACACACACACAGTCCAGGGGTCACACACTGTTAAATGCTATAAGGTAATATTGCGTGTAAGGTTGTGGACGTGAGAGCGACGTGTGAGACAGAGACGCCGGTGAGTTTCCCATCACAACTCGCCTTACAGTAAATCCAGCAGGACATTTCTCACACACACACACACACACACACACACACACACACACACACACACACACACACACACACACACACACACACAAGCCTGTCATTTAATCTAAACTCAGGATGAGTAATACTCTAATTACTGCTTTCACTTTTCAGCAGGTTTCGTTAGCGTGTCCGCATGTGAGGAGAGATGTGTGTGTTTCTTCTGCACTCGATGTGATTTTGTACCTGTTTGTTTTGGATGTAGTGTGAGTTACCCTTATACACACCCCAACAAACTACACCTCAATGTGTACAGCACCAGGTTCTGCTTTAATCCCTAAAACAACCAGAAGCAGCTGCTCAAACTCAAACTGCATCATCGTTTCATCATTACAACACCATTTATATACTGTAGATATACAAATGTGTGTGTCTGTATGTCTGTGAGTCTGTGTCTGTTTGTGGTCATGTGTCTGTATGTCTGTGTGTCTGTATGTGTCTGTATGTCTGTTTGTGTCTGTGTGTGTCTATGTGTCTCTGTGTGTATTTGTGTGTCTGTATGTGTCTAGTGTCTGTATGTGTCTGTTTGTGTCTGTATGTATGTATGTATGTATGTATGTATGTATGTGTCTGTATGTGTCTGTATGTGTATGTGTGTCTGTATGTGTCTATATGTCTCTGTTTGTGTCTGTATGTGTTTAGTGTCTGTATGTGTCCGTGTGTCTGTCTGTGTATGTCTGTATGTGTCTGCGTGTGTCTGTGTGTGTGTCTGTGTGTGTCCATATGTATGTGTGTCTGTATGCGTCTAGTGTCTGTATGTGGCTGTGTGTGTCTGTATGTGTCCGTGTGTCTGTGTGTCTGTATGTGTCTGTGTATGTCTGTATGTGTCTGTGTCTGTATGTGTCCATGTGTCTGTATGTCTGTGTATGTCTGTATGTGTCTGTGTGCCTGTATATGTCTATGTGTTTTATATGTCCATGTGTGTGTCTATGTCTGTGTGTCTGTATGTGTCCGAGTGTCTGTGTGTGTCTGTGTGTCTGTATGTATGTGTCTGTATGTGTCTTTGTGTGTGTCTATGTGTCTCTGTGTGTCTGTATGTGTTTGTGTGTGTCTGTGTGTCTATATGTCTGTGTGTCTGTATGTTTCCATGTGTCTGTATGTCTGTATGTGTCTGTGTGTCTGCATATGTATGTCTGTGTGTCTGTATGTGTCTGTGTGTCTGCATATGTATGTCTGTGTGTCTGTATGTGTCTGTGTGTCTGTATGTATCTGTGTCTAGTGTCTGTATGTGGCTGTGTGTGCCTGTGTCTGTGTGTCTGTATGTCTGTGTGTCTGTTTGTGTCTGTGTATGTCTGCATGTATGTGTCTGTGTGTCTATATGTCTGTGAGTCTGTGTCTGTTTGTGGCCATGTGTCTGTATGTATGTGTGTCTGTTTGTGGCCATGTGTCTGTATGTCTGTGTGTCTGTATGTCTATGTGTCTGTATGTGTTTGTGTGTGTCTGTGTGTTTGTATGTGTCTGTGTGTGTCTGTGTGTCTGTTTGTGTCTCTGTGTGTCTGTTTGTGTTTGTCTGTCTGAATGTGTCTGTATGTGTCTAGTGTCTGTATGTGTCTGTTTGTGTCTGTTTGTATGTATGTATGTATGTATGTATGTATGTATGTATGTATGTATGTATGTATGTATGTATGTATGTATGTATGTATGTCCGTGTGTAAGTATGTTTATGTGTATGTTTATGTGTGTGTTTGTGTGTGTCTGTATATGTCTGGTTGTGTCTGTGTGTGTCTGGTGTCTGTGTGTGTGTGTATATGTCTGTATGCGTCTGTGTGTCCATGTGTGTTTGTCTGTCTGAATGTGTCTGTATGTGTCTATGTGTCTGTATGTGTTTGTGTGTCTGTTTATGTCTGGTGTCTGTATGTGTCTGTGTGTGTCTGCTCTCATTTTCACAGTGCTGCAGGATGTGACTTCATCCTGGTTTACAGGTTCCAGATTCATTTCCACTGGGTGGGGTTGAGTTTAAACAGGGTGTAACATGGAGCTCAAGCCCTGAACTGTAGAGTCTCTTTAACGATTACAGCCACAGCTCTCATCCCTGCCTCCCATCTTCACGTTTACTTTTCACAACATTTCAACTGTAAACTTTAATTTCAACATTATCCAGGAGTAAGGCTAATCCACATGCATCAGTAATGTTAGAGTGTCATTAAACAAAGTTTCATTATTGTAGTTCCTGGGCTAATCTTCTTGTTTAAATCTCCACTGTTCAAGTTCCTGAAATAAAGCTCATGAAATAAAGTTCCTAGGTTATAGTTCTGGGTTAAAGTTCCTGGTTTAAATATATGAGTTAAGGTTGTTACAATAACGTTCTGGGTTAAGGGTCTTGAGTTAAAGTTGCTGAAATAAAGTTTATAAGTTATTGTTCTGGGTTAAAATTCCTGGTTTAAAGTTCCTGGTTTAAAGTTCCTGGTTTAAGGTTCCTGGTTTAAAGATCCTGGTTTAAAGATCAGGGTTGAAGTAAATTTCCCAAATTGTCATTCTGGGTTTAAGAAATAAAATTCCTGAAATAAAGTCCCTGTTTTAAAGCTACTGAAATAAAATTCCTGGGTTAAAGTTCCTGGAATTATGAACATTTCCTGATGTAAATGTGTTTTTAGTTCCTGCTGTTGTTGATGTTAATAAGGAACCACACCCCCACCTATCCTTTGGTACTGCCTAAGAGAAAAACGCAGTGCCAGGTTTGTAATGAGAGAAGTTCATGGTACTGAGGACAAAAACTTCCCACAACGACATGAAGTTAAAACCTTGAGAGGAACCAGAGGGAACCATGTCCTCATGTACGTGACCCAAACCTAACATTTCCAGATTCTTTAAAAGTTGCACATGGAGTTCCTGGTGTTCACAGCAAACGGTTTTGGCTCGTACCTTTTAGCCCAGACCTGGTGTTCCAGTCCATCTTCTCCCACGAGGAGAGAAAATTTAGTCTCTGGCTCATGAAGAATTTCAGCTTGAGCACTAAAAGGTCAACGATTTCAGAAAATCTTCTACCATGTGAGGACCGAGGCGCGGAGCGTCTGACAGAAAGGTCAGCGGGATTAGGAGAGAGCTCTCTGGCACTCTGGGGCTTTGTGACATGTGATATTAAACAACAACCGCTGTGTAATGCAGGGTCAAAGGTCACCGCTACGTTTACTGGGCCAGAGAGTAAATTAAGAATCTCTGCTAGAGAGCCATTTCTATTTAGGGTTACTGCACAGAGTCACGTCTAACCACATGACCACATTGTGGTCACATGACCAGTACCTGAGCTCTGCTGATGTGTGACCAACAAGAACAGACTGATTAAATATGAAATAACATATTAAATATGAATCACATGAATGACAAATTGGATGTGCTGATTGGCCAGTTGCTACCACAATGATGGCACAAAGTGGTCCTCAGTGTTTCAGAGGGAAACTTTAAGCTAAAACTGCTCTTTTTATTGTATAAGACAGTACACTTCTTTATTCTCATAATTACTGTTTCTGTCTCAGAGCTCACTGCTTTAGTTCATTATTTCTACTGATATTCTGCCAGTATTTTTGTATGTGTGTGTGTGTACTGTTGCAGTGTGTGTGTAACATGCTGTCATTGTGGTTAAACACACACACTTGTTCTGTAGATCAGTAAATCACTGTGACATTCACACCTGAGAGGGAGCTTCATATCCAGTAGATCTTTTGCTGTGTCATCACTTATCTCTCTACCAACACACACACACACACACACACACACACACACACACACACACACACACACACACACACACACACACACACACACACACACACACACACACACACTCATGCACATGCACACACACTTATACACACGCACACACACACACGCACACACACAGAACTTTTAGGATTAGCAAATGTTTCTGTGTTTGTGTGTGTGTGTGTGTGTGTGTGTGTGTGTGTGAGGTCTCTCCTGACACGGTGTGAGGTCTCTGCCAGCTGAATGCTGATGGATTCTGTGTGTGTGTGTGTGTGTGTGTGTGTGTGTGTGTGTGTGGTTCAGGTCATGAGACTCAGCTGCAGGTCGCAAGGTTAAATGAGGACACAACAGTGTTTAAGGTCACATCATTACGTCAGAGCCTTGAGTGACGCCCTGCTATGTGTGTGTGTGTTTTAAGTGTTTGTGTGTGTGTGTGTATGCACGCCGTATTCGCCATCAGTTTATTAAAAGATTTTTACTGATTACAATACGACGATAAGTAAATACAAATATGAGACTACAGACTGTGCTGTTCCAGGAAACTAATCAGCAGTGGGCGGAGTGATGGAGCGCGACACTGCGACGCCGCTATCACCTGGAGCTGATTATCTTTCTCCAACAGCACAACCCTGACTGTTTTATTACACCACTCATACACCATAGCAATTTATCAACGATCCCAATGTTTAATATTTATGAAAAAATAGCTCTTAGCGGTTCTCTGTAGGAGCTCCAGGTGAGGAGAATAAACCACGGAGGTGTTCAGTCCTGAGAAACTCACCAGATTTACTGCAGATTTTCACTTATTACACTTTAGAATATCAGCTCTGGTAACTTCAGGGTTCTTTACATTAAATGTAAATCTAGTATACTATGTAGGGTGTACACTCCCTTGTTCCACACACTAAGGAGTACCCTTGATCAGGGGTTAGAGAGGGATTTGGAAGCTAGTTAGCTTTGTAGCTAAGCGTTAGCTGTGAACAGAACGCCACGGACGGTTCAGAGGCGATTCAGAATTACAGTGGTGGCTCAAAGGCACTGAGTGACTGATCGGAAGATCGGCAGTTCGATTCCCAGCTCAGCCAGGTTGCCACTGCTGGGCCCTTGATCTCGGCCCTTAATCCTGTCTGCTCCAGGGGCGCTGTGCCATGGCACTATCATCTAACCCCAGTTATGCTGGGATATGCGAAGAAGGAATTTCACTGTGCTGTAATGTATATGTGACAAATAAGGGCTTTACGCTTACACTTTTATTTATAGGAACAAATAAAAAAACATAAGAGCAGCATAACACGGGGTAGTCATGGCTCCAAAGATTAAGGCTCTGGGTTCATGATTGGAACATTTAGGGTCCAAGCCCCTGCACTGCCGAATTGACCCTTGAGCAAGACCTTTGACCCTGTCTACTTCAGGGGGCGCTGTATCCTCTCTGACCTGCTCTCTGACCCCGGCTTCCTAACTGGGATATGTAAAGAAAAATCATTTCCCTGTGCTGTAAAGTATGTGACAAACTATTTTATCTTATTTCATCAACATTCATAGCGGATGAGTGTGAGCACCCGTCAGTACCTCAGAGCTTTGGTGTGATGTGTGTAAATAAAGTTCACAGCAGGACGATAGATTTCAGTGAGGATTTCATGAAGAGCTGAGTGAATGAGGCAGAGCTCCTCTGAAGGCAGCGCAGTGTGTTGAACCGCGCGGCGCACCGTCTCCTCTGAGCTGCCGGACTGGGACACCGTGTGAGCGCGCTCGGCTCTTTCCCAGCCGTATTGTCTCTTACGTAAGAGAAGCCATAAACGTTCACCACAATAAGCCGGGCCTCGGCGTTTTCTCAGACAGAACGACGAGGTCTGCTTTTCTCTAATTGGTGATCAGAGCGGAGAAGAAAGCTAACGATGGCGGTGTTGTTGATGTGTGTGCTGTGGATGACAGTGTCTCTGACCTCAGCCTGTCATTACTGTCTCTCCACCTCTGTCTCCTTCCATCTGTTCACTCTCTCCTGCAATAAAGCCCACGCAAACACACAGCTCCCTTTTAGACTTAACTGCATGTTAGCATATTTAGCGACGCCTTTTATAGCTAGTGACACGGAGACTGGTGTGTTACACGGGACATGGAAAAGCGCGCGCCTCACCTCCAACACAGCTGAAGAACTGTAGAATCTCAGGTGTGCACAGATTTCTGAAAAGCATTCCTGGAATTATTCTCTTCAAATGCAGAATTTAACATCACTTCACATCACTAACCCTAACCCACATGATTATAAATAAATAAAAATGATCATTTATGTTAAATAATAGATTTAAGATTTGTTTTTATTACATCATGTTCTATTACAAATGGTTGAGAAACATCTCTACACTTTTATCTTCATGAAAATGTTCCAGGATCTTTAATGAAAATATCCTGTAACCTGCCAGTTAGCTAACGTCACTTAAACACTTGGTGAAGTCACATGTAGACATTAGAGATATATGCAATAGTCAAGAGTAAGAAGTAAAAGTAAGACCATTTCCTCACACACACACACACACACAGACACACACACGCACACACACACACACACACACACACACACACACACACACACACACACACACACACACACACACACACACACAGGATTGATATGTTTCCATAAGAAAACCACTTGTTAGTGAGATACAACACTTCAGTTTGTTAGAGATCATAAAGACTGTACTGTGGAGTGATGGAAAAAGGTCATGTGACCTGATGAGTCCAGACTGAGTCTATTCCAGAGTGATGGGCGTGTCAGGGTGAGAAGGGAAGCTCATGAAGCGATGCTCCCATCACTGTACATGCCTCTGGAGGCGGGGTTATGACCTGGGGTCGCTTCAGTTGTGTATTTACGTCCTCCGGTACAGCAGATGGCAGTATGCACCTACCTGGTTTGTGAGCTGCCATTAAACACAAGAGAAGAAGAGAATGAGGAAGTTCACAAACGAAGTAGGTGCATCATAAGACCATGCACACTGATGACATTGCATCTAAACAGCAGTCTACGTCTCTGGTAAACACACAGTCACATTCCATACAAACTTACATAATTTCTAATGATTGTGGGAAGCTGCTTTGCGACAGTGTCAATAGTTAAAAGCTCTATAAAAATAAAATTGAATTGAATTGAACTTTGGGATCAAGTGAAAACGCTCTTTGTTTAGTGAATCGAATCTGAAAGCCGCCTGCAGGGGTGAGTGTTCACGTCCCGCTTGGGGTCTGTGTGTGAGTTCGCTGTCACCTAAAACTTATTTCCAGGATGTCGTTTATGATTCATGGCTGCGTGAGGTCTTTTATTATGATTATTACCAGAAGCTCTAATCTAATTACTGTATGCTAATGTCATGTTATTATTAATGAAGATGGTAAAGGAAATGATTTAGTCCGGCTGTTCCCTCTGCTGCGGTCATTTGTACTGAAATGTTCTTGTAAAACTCCTGAGCTCCTGTGATTTATTATCCACATCCACAGAGGGAAGCAGTAATTCATCCTGTATTAAATATGTCACTCTTCACTTCAGGAGCTATCAACACACAACAGCACTCAGTGTTCTCCTGTTCGGGACAGAACACAGTGCGCGTTGGTTTAGATCTCTGTAATGATCCCAGTAGGTGAGGTGTTCAGTCACGCTGCTGTAATTAAGAGGTTAATAATCAGAAACTGAAACATGGAACGCCTCGTCAGTGAGCTGAAGGAAACATCACACCATGTCACTTCCTGTGCTCATGAATATTCATTAAACTGGTCTGTAGTGACATCACACTCGGAGTCGCTGTCCGCTCTAAAACAGGTTCTGTAAAGTTTGAGTGTGGACAGAGACCGCATGCCTCTCAGATTGTTGTGAATAAACAGCGCAACGCTTCATCGATTGTGAACATGATGTTCCGTTTCTTATCTCACGTGTTACTGACACTAAACACTAAACAGCTCATAAACTCAGCTGCTCCTGTCCAGATGGCGGTGTGTACAGAAGGAGACACAAATGTCCATTTGTGTTCAGTGAGAATGTCCATGTTTAGCATTAGCATTAGCATGCCGTGCCCAGTGCAAACACTGCTCGTCCCTAATGGATGCCATTTGTCATGGTGAGTCAACAGAAGCACTGATTTGCTTTTGTAAGTGGTGTGATTCTCACAAGCAGCATCGGGTTACAGACCCACAATGCACCAGGGCCATTATTCCACAAAAGGCCTGTAAAAGCTTAAAGAGTTCCTGCTGTTCAAACATGACACTATGAAAAATGAGCCGATGACCACAGGGAGAGTGAGGGACAGAAAGCTCGACATTACTAAAGCTGGACGTTTCTTGAGTTAAATATTCTTAAAGCTCTGTGTTCCTGAAGCTCTATAGTCCTGATGTGCTCCACGTCTCCACTGCTGCATCTCCACCGTCCTGTGTTCCTGGGATTAGTATTAGGATTATGTGCAGTGAGACTTTGGAAGTATTTCTGATGAATCCTCCGTGGCTCAGAGACGAGTGTTTTTTACACCGCTGGACGTAAACAAGCGACTGGACGGAACGTGTCAGTGCCACACATCAGTTACAGTGAAGAGGAGTGAGCAGGACGGAGCATACAGGAGACGCAGATGATGAACATCACGGTGTATGTGTGTGTGTGTGTGTGTGTTTGATTCCCACAGGTATCTGTTTTAATGGAAGGAGGTTTAGGAGCTCGACTCATGCAGCAGACATCCTGTAGATGTTTAATAAAAGCTGCTTCAGTAAAACGACCTCGATGTTCATCTGGACCTCATACAGAAAATCCCTTAAACCATCATATCATTTAATATAAAGTAATAAAGTGTAATAACAGTATTATTAACATGTTAACCATAACAATATGTGAATAACCCCCTGCATTCGAGTTTAATAACAGTTTAAAGGCAGTGAGTTCTGTTTGGGTTCAGATTCTCTGTCTCTGTGTCTCAGTCGGAGATTCTGCAGGGTCAGT
>QNUK01000704.1:116278-126278 GCA_013621035.1 Clarias magur
TGTGTGTGTGTGTGTGTGCGTGTGTGTGTGCGTGCGTGCGTGCGTGCGTGTTAAAGCCCTGCAGCAGGTGAAGTGGAGCTATAATCAGTAACTCGGGTGTGTTATATTTAACTCCTCAGAGTGGCCGAGTGAACACTCAAAGTCTCACATTAGCTACATGCTAACAAGCTACATTCTTGGAACACAGGAAATGACTTTCATTTGAGATTTGTTGCTCTGAGATGTAACTGTTTTGTGTTTGGATGATTTTCTCCCATGCATTAGTGCACTGGAGCTTCAGAAACTCCTCCTCGTCACTTCCTCATGTGTTAAACTCCACTGAAACACTGATCAGCTCTCAGCATCAGCAGACCGTTCTTTATTAAAGTGGAGTTTAATCATAACTTAATAAAACAAACATGACTAAATGAACTATGTTTAAAACCATGGCTAATGCTAATTATAATTATTATTATATTTTAATGCTAATTCTAACTAACACATGCTACTGACAGTGACCAAAAACCATAAACTCAACAGAACAGATGCAGGACAATAACAGCATGGCTGGTGTGAAGTGTATGCTAGGAAATGCAGTCCTGAGGTGAATATCAACATAAAAGTCTCAAAACACAATCCACTAAACAACACAAAACAAGGGACGAATACGAGCGGATCCTGAAAACAACATTTATTTCCTTCCAGATTTGCCTGAGATGTTGTGCAGCTGAAATGCACGTGATGCTCAGACAGTCTGAGACACAGTAACCTCTTTCCCATGACTGTGAGACACATCTCCACCAGGCCTGTGTAAGAGATGAGAAGCTCCTCACCGCATCACTTAGACTTAAAAGGACTGTATCATGTCATGTTTCTTTCACACAGAAGGGAGTCACATGGACGGCACATGCAGAACCTTTACCTCTGGACCGTACGCTGGACGAGATGCAGCAGACCTGAGGATAACTGAGCTGAGATTCCGTCTCCTCTTCAGTTACACAGAGTTTGATGTCGTAGTTAAAGTCGAGCAGCTACAACTAATTTAATCATTAATACATTTTATTTCTATACATTTTCAACATGTTTACTGAGCTTAAAAACACACACATTAAACATTAAACGATCAATAACATGTGTGTAAGCTTCTGCACAATAAAACATGTGCACAAGCATACACACACACACACACACACACACACACGAACACACACACATGCGCGCACGCACACACACACACACACACACACACACACACACACACACACACACACACACACACACACACACACACACACACACACACACACACACACACACACACACACACACACACACACATGCACACACATTCAAGGGAAATTAAATGTTCCAGTTTCCATTTGAATCCACTTTTACAACCTGCAACAAGCTGAAATACATGTGTGTGTGTGTGTGTGTGTGTGTGTGCTGCAACAAAGTGCCTGGAGATGTAACTAAAAGGAAGTTTACATAAGATGAGGAGATTGACACACTGCCTGTAGTTGAATTTCAGTGCGTTTCTGAGCTCGGGTTCGTCCCCCCGCTGCGTGCCGTCCCGTCTCACTGCTCTGTGGAGGACGCGGTCACTGATGTCTTATTGATTATTGATGAGAATCTGATATTCGCTTTTGTTCTCTCTCATGAAGAGAAACTGCACACGCAACGTTTTTGAATAATTTATTTAGTTTGTAAATTTAATTTCTGCCTGAATGTTCACACCGAGCGATGGGGTCAGATGGAGCGCTGCCTGGAGGGACACCCTGAACACCTGCCAACTTTAAACCACACCCTGAAGCACGAGCTGTTTCACGAGGGACGCCAGGACACGGTCCAGGTGAGACAGCTTGGCTCACACGGGTCTAACGAGACTGAGCCGGAGGTCTGACCCGGGAGGAACACACAGCACTTCACATGGAGTTATAGTATAAACAGTCATAGACTTAGATTATATTTATATATACAGTGCCCTCCATAAGTATTGGCACGCCTGGTTTAGACGCGTTAAAAGCCTTAAAATAAATTGAGTTTTTATTGCAGAAGCATATTGTCACACTGAAAATTGTAGAAAAATATAACGTTAATATAAAGTGAATTTTAAGGGGAAATAAAAATCCCTGACTAACAAATAATTATTTTTTATTAAATAAAAAACCTGTTCCACAATTATTGGCACCCCTAACAATTCCTAGAAAATAAGTGTTACTGAAGTATTTCTGTCATTTCTACAGTAGTTTACAAAGTTGATCAGAGTATCTAGGAACATTTAATTAGTAATTTATCACTTCCGGCTTCCCTGGGGTGTAAATGTGACATGACACAGAGGCCATTTCTCTTATCCACTCTTCAATATGGGAAAGACAAAGGAACACACCACTCAAGTAAGGCAGATGTGTGTCGACCTTCACAAGTCAGGCAATGGGTACAAGAAAATAGTCACCCGCCTGCACCTGCCCATATCTACTGTGAGAGGAATCATTAAGAAGTTTAAAAAAAACTGTAACAGTAGTAACACAAGCCTAGGTGAGGATGCAAGTTTATTTTGCCTCCACGCACAGTGAGGAGGATGGTAAGAGAAATAAAAAATTCTCCAAAGCTCACTGTTAAAGAACTGCAACAAATGATAGCATCTTGGGGTCACAAAGTCTCCAAAACAACCATCAGACGCTATCTACATGCCAACAAGCTCTTTGGGAGGCATGCAAGGAAAAAACCTTTTCTCAGTCACAATAATAAACGCAGACATTTGGAGTTTGCTAAGCGGTACTGGGGCTTCAACTGGGACTGTGTTCTTTGGTCAGATGAGACCAAGATAGAGCTTTTTGGCAACAAACACTCTAAGTGGGTATGGCAGAACACAAAAGATGAGTATGCAGAAAAGCACCTCATGCCCACTGTGAAGTATGGGGGAGGATCTGTGATGCTGTGGGGCTGTTTCTCTTCCAGAGGACCTGGGAACCTTGTTAGGATGCATGGCATCATGAATGCTTTGAAATGCCACGACATTTTAAAGCAAAATCTGGTGGCCTCTGCCCGAAAGCTGAAGATGGGTCGTCACTTGGTCTTTCAGCAAGATAATGACCCAAAACTCAATCTAGGAGAAGACTCAATCTAGGAGAAGATTAGGTGTTGTTTTGTTGGCAAATGGTGTTTGTACAAAGTATTAAACATCTGTGGTGCTAATAATTATGGCACCCATGATTTGATGTTAAAGAATTATTTCTTAATGTGGGATTTTTTTTTTCACTGAATAAATGCACTTGAATTAAAGGTTGGAATTTCCTCTTTTTTTCCATTGTGGTCGTATGTTATTTAGAACATAGCTGATTTTTTAGAAGAACACATTTTAACCAGGGGTGCCAATAATTATGGAGGGCACTGTATATATATTATATTATATATAAAAATCGAAATTATTTATCTTTTGAACGCACACACACACACACACACACACACACACACACACACACACACACGTACTCACACACACACACACACATGCACATGTACACACACACACACACACACGTACACACACGTACACACACACACATATTCGTACCCACATACTCACACACGCACACACACAAAGTATAATCATAAATGCAGAATCATGGTGATGATGAATAAAGGGACTGGAATGTCAACACGCCGTGAGCATCAGGGGGCGTGGCCACAGCCGGAGCGCGCCAGTCAGGAGCTGTGAAGTTCAGTTACAGTTCCCTAATTACACCTTTTATTGTAGTAACTCCTCCGTGATTCACAGACACCTTTGTATCATTTACACACACACACACACACACACACACACACACGCACGCACACACGCACGCACACACACACACACACACACACACACACACACACACAGTTCTCACTGGTCGTCATCTGTTACTAAAGAGCCTTATGACTATTGCAGTTATGCAGACACAAAACTCGAAACAGTGTGTGTGTGTGTGTATACAGTATATATATATATATATATATATATATATATATATATATATATATATATATATTATATATATATATATACACACACACACTTAATAAATATCATTGCTCGTAGCGTGTCTCAGTGTTCAGCAGATACAGCCTTAGACCATCAACCCTTCATCAGTCTCTCACATCATTTTGTTCTCTTCTTCTTTACAACATTCTTTCAGTTTACCGCGGTGTTTGTGGCCATTCGCGTATCCGCTGCTCTTTTGGTGTAGAGTATAAACTTTGGTCTCATTTGGTCATAATTCGGAAGTCTGGTGGTTCGTTCAGATGCAGTTTTCGTGAACCTCAATTGTTCTCTTTTTAAACAGAACAGGTTTTCCCCTGGCAGAGCTTCCAGACTCTCCGTTTGTCTTCAGTCTTCTCCTAATTGTGCTGTCATGGACTTTAACATGTAACATGCTCAGTGAGGTCTGTAAGTTCTGAGATGGAGCTCTTGGGAGTCTTGACCGGTCTGACCTTAAGGTGAATATTAGGCCACTGTCTCACCTTCCACTTGTGAATAATCTTCCTCTTATCTTTGGTGTAATAAACCTCAAATTGTTTGTTAATGGTTTTATAACCGTTTCCATATTGATGTGCAATGACAGTTGATTCTCTAAACCACTGCTTATGTCTTTCCTTCTTGGCATATATGTATATATACAGTACATGTGTGTGTGTGTGTGTGTGTGTGTGTGTGTGTGTGTGTGTGTGTGTGTGTGCGCATGTGTGTGTGTAAGCGTGAGAGAGTGATTGTGAGCGTGACAGACAGACAGAAGTGGAGGTGTGTGCAGGCGTGTTGAGCCGTGTTTCATGACACCGGCTTGGACCGGTTTCCCAAAACAATCAGAGGCTCAGACAGTTCTCATAAAAACCTCTCAGGAATTCTGATGGGAAGAAAAAGATAAAAATAACACCTAAACATCTAAAACAATGAAATGAATAAACAAACAACAAACAAACAACAAACAAACAAACAAAAAACACTTTACACTGTTAAACTTTAACATTTAGAGTTGAAACTTTTAGTTTTAGTTTTAGTTTATTTATTTATTTATTTAGCCTGCTACAAGTCATTGCATTAGCATTACTCAGTATATAAGTACTAATGTTAGCTAGTTAGCACTGATTATACAGTAAGTATGTGTTTGCGTTTATTATCATTTTTATGCTACGCTAATCGTTAGAGTATTACACACGTAATTCCACACGTTAGACATTAAACTGAAATTGCGTTCAGGGTTTTGATTCATGAGGAATAAACTGTATTTTAGGATGAAGTGACAGCAGCAATGCATGGTGGGTAACGCACACAATACCCTGTGTGATCTGGGGTTTAGGACACAATTAAAACCATCGTTGTTCTCATAGGAACCAGACAATAAAGTGTTGGTGACCGGACCAGGCTCAAAGTGGCTCGCGGTCCTGGAGAAGAATCAAAATGTCACGTTATGTGTTTAATGTTTGTGAGATTTCGATGATGTTTTTGTAATTTGTAAAGTGCTGTGATGAAGGTCATGTACACGCCTTAATGGTGTGCTCTCCACTGAGACACTCTGAAGTCATGGATGTAAAGCAGGACATTGTGTGTGTATGTGTGTGTGTGTGTGTGTGTGTGTGTGTGTGTGTGTGTGTGTGTGTGTGTGTGTGTGTGTGTTTAAATGGAAAGGATCTCAGTGAGACCAGAACATCTCACCACCTGGTGCTGTGTGTTCAGAGGAATGTTCTGCTTCTCACTGAGATCATCACCTTGACCTGAGTCTCAGTGATTAGGACCAGGACCGTGTGCAGCTACTGTACTAAACCTCAGCTTCACCTCCTCACGCCTGAGTCTGTGTATGTCAGGAGGTGTGTGCGTGTGTGTGTACGTGTGTCAGGAGGTGTGTGTGTGTGTGTGTGTGTGTGTGTGTGTGTGTGTGTGTGTGCGCGAGTGTGTGTGTGTCCAGACAAACTTTATTTTAATTGGCATGTGTATTTACATCCTGCACTACTGTGTGTGTGTGTGTGTGTGTGTGTGTGTGTGTGTGTGTGTGTGTGTGTGTGTGTGTATGGAAATCCCCATTTCCTTACACAAACTCGACATGTCGAAACTCGCCACAGGATCACACAAACTTATGAAGAATTTTACACCATCACACACACACACACACACACACACACACACACACACACACACACACACACACACACACACACACACACACACACACACACACACATTGTTCTCAAACAGGAATCTCTGCCTCCAAAGAGAAAAAAATGAAAATGAAATGACATTAAAGTTAATTATGGCCTCATTGATCCTCTAAGCTAAACAAAGTTCGTCCATTAAGTTGCTGAAAATAAAACTGACTCAAATACTTTTCTTCTGAAGAGCCAGACTTTTTTGTATGTTTAATGAGGTCTTGAGGCCTTTTTATCTCTTGTTTTCAGTCCAGTCCAGGATAGAAACATCTACATGAAGTCCTGAGCCAGTGAGAAACAGGTGCAGATGATGAGAGATGATCAGGAGGTGATTAGTTCACTGATGATGCTGAGTGCTGAGGGGTTGGAACAGACGAGAGGAGAAATTAGGTCACTGCTGAAGTTCTTACATAAGGAACCATTTTTTGCAGTAAAATATTTGTTCTTTAATTAAATATATAATATTTAATGGAATTTAACGTAAAAAAATTCAAGACGTTTGCACAGTACTGTATAACATATAGCCTTAACATTAAAACAATCTAGGTTTTGGGTTCTCCTTGTGCGTTTGGGGTGGGTCTGGCCCCTCAGGGTGTGGCTCTGCAGGGTCTTTGGTGCTGGGGTTATGAGGTGGGGCCTCCATAGATCGGACTTGTTTGTCTGGTGCATCCCATGAGGCGTGTTCAGATTGGGATCTGGGGAGTTTGGAGGCCGGGCCCAGGGCCTTGTGCTGTGTGGGGTGTGCTCGGTGTTCTGGTGCCTCTCTATCACAGCCATGACTTTTTTGACATTATGTGCTGCAGTGGCTTTTCTGAGATATATTAATAATAATAATGATAATCAAAGTAATTCAGTTCAGCAGACGGTGGAGTGTGAATTTACAGAACCTTCTCTACATTACAGAGTCGTCTTTTCATGCGTGAAGAACTGATGTTAAACTTCAAGTGTTTAACCTGTTCCTGTGCTTTAACAGTATTTCTGTACATGTGACCTGTGTTGTTATTCCCCTGTGTCCTTCACCTGCCCCACACACTGTAAACCCGAAAAAGTTGGCAAAACTGACAAAAAAAATTTGAGGTGATCAGTTACATCAAATGTTTTAAGTAATGACGTTTCCAATTGTAAGTAAACAGAACTATCAGTGTTTGAGTTTGTTGAACTCATTCATATTAATCGTTATTTAATTGCATTACTGAGTAGCTGAACTCATATTATAATTTTTTTAGTTGTTGCAAATTTAATAAATTGTTGTTGGTCTTTCGCCTGCTCCTGGGTCGCCACAACGGTTTGTCACAAGTTTTTACGCCAGATGCCGTTCTGATCACAACCCTCCCATTATTATCTGGGCTTGGGACAGACACTTCATCCAGTGGCTGGGAATTGACCCGGCCCTTTCACATGGCACTGATGCCTTTGATGCATTGATGACGTCAGACACAAAATCGCTGGGCTGAAAGATTTTAAGTTGGTGGAACTTTAAGGAGACAGTTACTGTGGCTTAAGATATCAAATTTGTTCATCTAACTTGAAAAGTGTCATTTCTACAAACTCATAAATACTAAAAAGTTCTAAACACTCATCAAGGTCTATTAATTTTAACTAATTGTAATTAATTAAGTTAACAGTACTCAATATGTTTAATTACTTTGAGCTTTAGGGTTTACAGTGTGCAGGTAGCAGTCAGGGGGGTTCGAGCTAGGGACATGGGAGAATGAAATGAACTAAATCATGAAATAATTTTGCTAAAAAGTGTTAATATTCTCTGTGTAAAGAGGTTATTCGGACATGTTGTGTATTATACATTTACAATTCAAGATTCAATAATTTTATTTGTCACATACATGGATGTACAAGTACAGTAGTGAACTCCAGACAAATTGTTTGTTATTGGTTTTATAACCCTTTCCATATTGATGTGCAACGACAGTCAGTTAAAAAAAAAAAAAAAGCATGTACAAAATAAAAAGACTAAGAAGACTGAAATAAATTCTATACAATACAATATAAATATAAATTATACAGAATTATAATGTAAAATGTGATACCAGTGCAACAATATGTGTTAAAGTGACTGTGTGCTGAATTTGTCGGTCATTGGTGAGGTTGTGTGTTTATTGCCCTTATAGCCTGATGGAAAGTTGCTGTTTAGTCCTTCAGTTCGTGCCCTGAGGGACAGATGGCAGCCACTGAAACAGATTGTGATTTGGGTGGTGAATGTTTTTTATGATGCGCTGTCCCCAGGACCTGATGTAAATGTCCTGTAGATTGCGCTCGGCACACCTGATCACTCTCCTCAAGTCCCATTGATCTTGTACTGAGAGTCCTGCTTTCCTCTCCTGAAGTCCATCACCATCTCCTTCGTCTTTAAGACATTTAAGTCCAACTTTTTATTCTTACATCAAGAAGATAGTGCTGCTGTCTCCTCTAGATGTGCCGTCTTGTCGTTGTTCTGGATCAGACAAACCCACAGTGGCGGAGGGGTCAATACGGGGCGCAGGGGCACTGCCCCCATTAAAGTTAGGCAGAGAAGAATGCTACTTTAACAAGTAATTATTTAACATAATATTTATTTATTTTAATAATGAAATAAAGTCATTTAGTCACAATATTCTGCTGTATTTATTAATATAATTTATTTACAATAAAAAAACCCTCTAAACTGTATTATGTTCATTTGTGTTGGTGTGCGCGGGGCGCCGGACAAACGAGTGTCTATGTAGCACGTACATTTTTGAAAAGCATGTGACTTGAGGCTGAGCTCTGATTGGATCTTTTCAAATGATCCTTGGGGCGGAGCACTGTGCGCTCTGAACCCTCCTACTTTTGTTCTTAGCGAATCAATATTGTTGTGATTGGACCATTCTCAAGTCTTTTCCAGCACTTCTTATGGCAAGTGGAGCTGCTGACTGGATGAGTCAGGACTTTATTTTATACTAGTAGTAATGATGCGCAGTCACCTGATAAATGACTATTTACAGGCGAGTATTAAAAGTTACATTTTTTTGCACCAGCCGCCACTGTGTCATTTGTTGGAGTTGGAGCTGTGTTGAGCATAGCAGTTGTGGGTGCGGAGAGAGAAGAGCAGGGGACTCAGGACACAACCTCGAGGTGATCCGATATTCAGTATGATGCTTTCTGAGAACCGCTGTTCAATCTTTACCACCTGTGGTCTGTTTGTCAGGTAGCTCAGGATCCAGGAGGATAACGAATGACCGAGTCCCAGTTCGCTGAGTTTCATGATGAGTTGTGAAGGGACTACAGTGTTCAAAGCTGAGTTATAGTCTATGAAAAGAAGCCTCGCATAATTCCCATTCCCAAAGTGCAGGTGTGAAAGTATAGTATGAAGGGCAGTCCTCTCCTTATGTCATGCTCTGAGACACTGAGTGGGCGGTCCTCTCCATCACAGAAGCTTCACTATTAGCAGCCTTGTCCTTGAATTGCGCATAGAAGGAATTCAAGTCATTAAGTCATAAGTGCAGAATCAGCTACACCTGATATGTTTCCTTGTCCTCTGTAGTCGGTGATCATCTTAAGCCCCGCCTACACTCTAGCCCCGCCTGGTCTAGCTGTGCTTCCACTTTATTCCTGTAGGAAACTTAACATGGACGATATCTCGATTGAAATCTGAATAGATTCTAGATAACCTGTTCACATGGACACTGTTCCCATTAGAGTTACAGAGTTTACATGAGTTTACACGTGTTTAATCAGAAGATGCTGAGAAGAAGGACAGGATTTTTGCCGAACTTTAAGGACATTCCTTCAGTAGAAGAACATTTTAACATTAACCCACCTGGGGCAAACATGCAGAGAAATTACTCATTTATTAATAATACAA
>QNUK01000704.1:131278-163778 GCA_013621035.1 Clarias magur
GCAGTGTGGATAATCAGACAGACAGACAGACAGACAGACAGCCAGTGATTTTGGAGAATTATTTTAGAGATTTCTTTTTTTATATATTCAAACTGCTGCTCGTTTCAGTCTCATCATCACTCATGAACCCGTCACAACAATGTCGGTTAAAAACAGAATACAATGAACCTGGACCGGAAACACAACCCTGTGGTTCACCACACAGAAAAATTCCCTGTCTGTCCCACTGAGACATGCCACTGTCTTCAATTTTATCATCTTTTATTTAATCTCCAAATTCCTCCGAACCCCTCACACCTTTAATTATCCTCTATTTACAGCTACACTGTCTCGAGTCCCAGTGGAACCTGCGCAGAACTCTGTCTAAAGCCACACCACCTTCCTGCAGGTGAATAATGAGTCAGGAACACAAGGCAGGTAAAGACATTAAAGGTCCTCCATGTTCAGATTGTGTTAATTATCATTTGCACATGAGACGAGGACTAACTTGACCTTTGGGACATGGACACTCTGGACACTGCTGAGCTGGGACACTCTGGGCTGCTGACAAATCTTACACGGCACATTTCAATCATACTGCTGCTGCCGTACACACACACACACACACACACACACACACACACACACACACACACACACACACAGTATATAAAAGAAGTATATACTTCTATACTTTTATATTTTTATACTTATATCTCACAGTTTATACTTTCATTTTGTACATTCTGTTCTATAAATACAATTGATACATTTCTGTTTTAATATTTTCTTCTTTTGTAACTTTGAAAATGTGTACAATTTTAGCCTAAGTTAAAAAAAAATGTGTTGTTTTTCGATTTTTTTATTTTATTGTAAACTCTATCTTTATTTTAATGTACTCTCTACTGCAATATTTTCCTTCAATTGGAATCTTTCTATTTTAGGTCACAGACAGTCAAGTAAGCATTCCACTGCATATCAGAGTGTGTAGACGTTCTCATGACGTATTTGTTTCTTAAGTACTTGGACTAATTTCTGTGTGTGTGTGTGTGTGTGTGTGTGTGTGTGTGTGTGTGTGTGTGTGTGTGTGTGTGTGTGTGTGTGCAGGGCCATGTTTCATATCAGGTGATGGTGGTGGAAAAAATCCATCATACAGCTCACCTGTTCATTCCACCTCTCCGTGAAGAGCAAAATTCCCCACTGACGACACTGACTGTGTCCGAGAGAGAGAGAGAGAGAGAGAGACTTGACTTTTAAAGTTCTTTTATTTTACAAAAGTACATTGTATCCACTCCCCCCCCCCTCCAAAGACAACTAGTCAATAATAAATTTAAAGATAAAAGTAAATAAAATAAATAAATAAATAAGTTAATAAAAGGATACAAATACATTCATTTAGCAAGTAGGGAAAAAAAACAAGCTTAGCAATGAGACTTTAAAATACATTCCAGTAAAACAGATCAATGAGGCCTCCGAGTGGCGCAGTGGGTAAAGCGCTCGCCCTATCATCCGGAGATCGCTAGTTCGAATCCCGGGTGGTGCTGTAACCTCTCGCAGCCGGAGGTCTAGAGAGAGCTGATTGGCCGGGCTCTCTCAGAGGGGAGGGATGAGAGGTACTTAGTGCTCCGACATTAATCACGGCTCTACAGCCAGTCAGGGGCGTCTGTGAGCTCGCGCAGCGGAGGGAGCGGATAGCGCTGTCCTCCGAGTGTGTTACGCCACCCCCAACGGTGCGCGAGCGAGCAGTTCGAAAAGATGCGGTCGGCTGGCGTCACGTGGTTCGGAGGAAACACGTGATAGTCTTCGGTCCTCCCGGCTGAGTGGTAGTAGTAGCCTTAATGTGGGAGCCCCCTAGTGACGGGGAGGAATTGGACACGACTAAATTAGGGAGAAAATCGGGGAAAAATCCAAAAAAAAAACAACAGATCAATGAGAAAGTTAAAACTAAAAAAGGTCAAGTGTGTACGGTGCTGAACAGGTGTATTAAAGCAATGTTTAAAAGGTACAAATAGATACAGTAATACACATAGTATATAAAACCAGCATCTAAAAGAGATAAAACACAGGTAAAAAAGAAAAAAGATAAAATGGATTTCACACTTATCTTTAAAGGTTTCAAATTAAAACCTCCCTGTCTCTGGAGCATAAAATGTCCCCATATGTCCACATCTGGTCAAACTCTGGTAGTCTGTGGGCCATCTATAGGAAGGCGAACTCAACTTTTAATCTCGCACTGACGAGTGCTGTCAGCATTCTCTCAGCATCGTGTGCACCCCACTGCATTTAGTTTTTTCTTGTGAGCCAGATGAAGAGTTTTGCCTGGCCTATAATGTAATTTACTAGGGTGACAATTTTGTCTTTTGTTTTATACTTTGGCCCATGTATGTAAAGGTTTTCAGACCATGTCACTCCTAGCTCATTTGTCCAGGTTTTTAGCAGAGAGAACAGCCTCCCCAATCTTTTGCACTTTAAGAACAGGTCTACCATTTCCTCCCTCTCACAGAAGAGACACTCGGTGCTCCTAGTGGGGTCCATGTGTGCCATGTGTCTGTTCGTGGCCACAGCCCTGTGTACTATCCGCCACTGTAGACCGCCACTGTGCGCTTTTCTATGGGCAGTTTGTACAGGGACCTCCAGCGTCCTCGTGGGGAAGAGCCTGATGTCAGCCACTCTGACCACCATGAGTCCCTTACTCCAGCCAACGAGCCTCTGTGCATGACCTTCACACACGTCCCATACAGCGCTTTCTTTGAAGCGGCCTCGAACGTTGTTAGAACTGGTGTATCGAGGGACAGTATGGCTCCTTCCTCTTGCTGAAGATCTTCAGCTGCTGGGTGTATAGATAAGTGCAGGAGAGGCTGCTACTGCTACTGATGCTCTGTGGGGCTTTGCCCTAAAGATTCTCTGAGTTGGGAGGGCAGTGCTGATATTACCTCACCCAAGAGTCTCTCCATTAGACGACTTGATTTTAGTCCAGTTTTTTTGCACAGTTCGTCTGCTGTCTTCCACAACGTTCCATTCCTCAGATCCTTGATCACCCTGTGACGGAGTGAGAGAGGACGGGTTGCACCGTTCGGGTGAGACGCCATCTCTGCACCCCGCCACGAGATCAACAGCTCCACAGAACAGCAGGTTAAACTAGTAACACCGCGTGCGCGGATGTTTATAGATGTTATGTTTATAGAGATTTTGTGCTTTAGAAAAAGAAAGCTCAAATGTAATAGAAAAAGTTCCCAAAAAGTTGGAAAACGCTCATTCACCAGAGAGAGAGAGAGAGAGAGAGAGAGGTTTTGAGGTACATACATACTTTGTATATATATATATATATATATATATATATATATATATATATATATATAGAGAGAGAGAGAGAGAGAGAGAGAGAGAGAGAGAAGAGAGAAGGAAGAAAAGAAGCTGTTCTTCAGAGATGTGGCACATTAAATGTAACTATAAATGTAGTAAGACATGACCGTCTTTAATAATGATGATTATATAGATAGATAAATAAATAAACGTTTAAGAGAATAAAAGTGTTCAGGGATTACGAACAGAGAGAGAGAGAGAGCTCCTGAACATGAATATGAGCTCCTGAGCAAACTTAGAATTTTGTTAGTTTCAAGTAGAGTAGAAAGAGAAAAAAGATAGCAACTTAAAGCTAAACAACCTGAGAACACACTGGACACACACACACACACACACACACACACACACACACACACACACACACACACACACACACACACACACACACACACACACACACACACACACACACACACACACACAAAAATTGCCCAAAGAACCTAAGAAGCTGAAACTTCACTAATTCGCTAATGGAGACATCAACCACAGAGCAGCTGTATGACATCATCTAAAAAATAAGGGAAACAAGAAAAAACTGAAGAAAAGCACTTTATCAAAATACAAATAAAAGAAATCTATTTCCAAAATAACTGATATTTTTTAATCTTGCTAATAGAGATAGCCCCTAGCTGCTAGCATCACAGCTAAGAGTGACAGTTACAGATGGCTACTTTTGAAAAATCTGAGGGGAGGAGTCTTAGCACCCTCGCTATCAGTAACCCAGATAACATTACTACTAAAAATGGCAAGAAAAATACAAAGCTAAGACTTTGAGAGACTTTCCTGAGACTCTTAGAGCTGATTTTACGAAATTAAATGATAAAATAATCAAAGCAGACCTGCTGTTCTACACAGAGCAGCCGAATGCCTGTCACACGGCCCTCCTCTCAACCAATAAAGACTTGAAGATGGCTGGAAATAAAGCTATAAGACAACTATACATTGACACCACTCCCAAATTTAACATCAACCTGTATAATAACGGCACTGTAACGATTCAGGGACCAGAATGTAGCCTAGCAAAGTTTGAAACTGAATTTAATGAGCTAAAAGCTTTAGCTGGATAAGAAAAAAAATCCTAACAGAAGCCCAGCCCAGCTCAGAGCCCTGTCCCCCTCCTCCCCCGATCCTTCTGCATGTGACCCTACCCCACAGCCATCCTCACACACATCCCAGTCTCCACTCCTCATACTCCCCAAACTCCCCTCACACACCTCACACACCCTGATCTGCAGTGTCTGTTCAACGCATACAAGAGTGTCTCTCCCTGCTGGAGATGGAGATCATGGAGTTCAAGGAGAGTAAACTCCAGGACAGTGGAACAATCCAACAAGTGAGAGAGGAGACACAACAGCTTAAAGAACCGACTCAGACCAGAATGGGACAACTGGAAAAAACATGGACAAGCTCCAAAAAGACAACAAATTACTCAGAGATGAGCTGTGTAAACTTAAGGACAAACTAGAACAAAAAGAGTCTCTGATTCTAAATCTTAAACAGCAGCTGAACACCTTAACTGAGATATCCGAACAGTCCCACATTAATGTCAATAACACCCACACCACCACTGAGCCCCAGCCTACCCACAACCTGCTAGCCACCCAACAAATCAACCAGATCAGCCAGTTAGCCGCCCCACCGACCATCCAGTTAGCTGCCCCGCTAACTGGCCAGTTAGCCGCCCCACCGACCTGCCAGTCAACCATCCTACCCTGCAGCCAATTATCCCCCCCACCGATTAGCCAGTTAGCCGCCCCATCAACTAGCCTGTTAACCGCCCCCTCAACTAGCCAGTTAGCCACCCCACCAACCAGCCAGTTAGCCATCCTACCATGCAGTCAATTATCCACCCCACCGATTAGCCAGTTAGCCACCCCATCGACTAGCCAGTTAGCTGCCCCACCAACCAATCAGATAGCCACTCAACAGACCAGCCAGTTAGCAAACCCCAAACCAGCGAGTTAACCACCCAACCAACTAACCAACCAACCAACCCTCAATGCAGCCCACCAACCATCCACAACACCCCAAGACTGCAATTCTCATAGATTCCAATGGCAAATTTTTGCAAAGTTCGCAAAGTTCTTGTGTCCCACCACTGACAGTGCACTCAGGCAACTCTGCCAATCCAAACTTCAAACACCCCAAAATATAGTGAGCCACACTGGCACAAATTATTTGCACTCAAAAGGAGAGAAAGTAGCAGACTTAATGAAAAAGATGGCTGAAAAAGCTCATATAGTGTTTCTACAAGCCAATATAACCATCTCAACAGTTTTACCCAGAAGAGACTACTCCTGGAAATTCATCAAGAAAATCAATGAAAATATAACCAAAGAATGCTCCATCGTCCCAAACACCGCTACACACAGCATCCAACCATAACAGATGAACACCTATTTGACCATGTGCACCTACACCAGGACGGAATCAGACTCTTCACCAAAAATCTAAAGGATGTTACACTCAAGAGAAACCAAAACAATCCAAAGCACAGCAGATCTAAACACTCCTAAAGTCAAAGACCACCTCCTAACAACCATACACCCGACCAACCACCTGAACATAGGAGACATATGACCTACAAAACACACCATCTGAAAACCCAACACAAAAGAGCCATCATCAACAACTCCAAGTCCATCAAACCCCACACCAGCGAAGCACAGAATGCAAGAAGCGAACCCAGACCAAGACAGGGGCAGGATCCTGCTTCAGCAACACCCTGTGGCAGAAGGCACCTTATAATGAAACTCAACCTCTTCTACCCTTGCAGCACCTCTCATATGCTGATATTGGGCGTGACGTAGCTTCCTGTTTTTGTATCGTTGGCGCGAAAGTTTCACATTTGTATCAGCATTTAAATTATATAGCTTTTTATTCATACAATAATAACATTAATAGCAACTAATTTTTACATTTTCATACTATTGGGCTTTGCCTTTTTTCCATTTTTTGCACTTTTTGGAGAACCCGCGAGTTTCTTTGTCTAAACAGAATCCAGCTCCAAACGACTAAACTCCGACTCAGGTACGTTATAATAGATACTATTCAGCTTTTGCAGTGTGTGGAGTGCAGGATGTTTAGACATTTTTTCTCCATCGTTAGCGGTAACTTTATTTGTGATAGGTGTGTGTTAGTTAGCACTCTGACGGAGAAGATATCAGCATTAGAGGAGCGCATCCAGACTTTAGAGAGGGTTACAGAGCACAAGAGCAGTGTTATTCCCGTGGCGGATGCCGCAGGCGGAGATAACCAGCCCCTGACTCCAGCATTAGAGCCCTGACAGCGGGGCGACTGGGTGATGCCTCGGCAGCATACTCGTTCAGCCAAAGCTAACGCTAAGGCTAGCCCAACGGAGCACACCTCTTCTGCGCTTCATGTGTCCAACAGGTTTGCTCTCCTCAGTGATGCAACCGCTGAGAAACCTGAAAGATCTCTGGTTATAGGAGACTCTATACTGAGGCACATGAAATTAGCTAGGTCTTTAGGGGCGCCAGCGGCAGTGGTCAGGTGTATCCCGGGAGCCAGAGCACCGGACATAGCAGGTAATCTTAGAGCTCTAGGACAGCATAAATTCTCTAAGATAGTGGTACATGCTGGAGCTAACGATATACGCCTTCGTCAGTCAGAGGTTAGCAAGCAAAACTTTACAGAGATAAGGCGATGTCCAATTGAGTAGTTTGCTCTGGTCCCATCCCAATGAGACGTGGCGACATAGCTTACAGTAGGCTATGGTCGCTGAACCGCTGGATGTCGGTGCACGGAAAATAACGTGGGCTTCATAGATAATTGGAAGACCTTTGAGGGCAAAGCTGGCCTATTAGGGCGGGACGTTGTCCATCCCACTTGGGAAGGTGCTGCTCTCATTTCTTGCAGTATAGCGCATAGTCTCAGAAGAGGCCTAGTTAATCTGTGACAATCCAGAGCCCAGGCCAGGGAGCAGACAGACAGGCTAAATCAACCATCTGCTAGCTGCATAGAGTCATCACTCAGGGTTCATCATATTGAGACTGTGTCTGTTCCCTGAGCTAAACACAAATTTAGAAAGACTCAGAAAGTCTTAGTAATTTAATTAACATAGACACCACAAACTCAGATCACACTGAATGCACAGCCGGTACCTCTGATCTGAAGCTAGAACTGTTAAATATAAGATCTCTCGCATCTAAAGCAGTTATTGTTAATGAAACTATCACAGATCAGGAGTTTGATATATTATGTTTGTTAATAGACAAATGACAAAACAATGAACTACTCAATAACAACTTTATTACCGACTGCCTTCAGGCACCTGCACACACGCATACAAAAAAAGTAACATCCGTAACCCCCTGAACATTTTCTTACACACCCCCTCTTCACAATAAGAGCCCTCATTTACCCCTCGTAAATTATAGCACACACATCTTTTATACCAGCAGTTATATGGAACTTAACAATGTTTAACAGAAACCTGGATTAAAAAGGACGAGTATGTAGCTTTAAATGAAGCTAGTCCTCCTGAATGCAGCTACATACACCAGCCTTGGCTAACTGGTAGAGGAGGAGGCGTCGCAGTTATTTACAATGATAATCTGACTATCGTACAAAAACACAGACACAAATTTAATGTATTTGAAGCTCTCTATAGTAATGTAAAAAGTGTAGCTACAAATATTAAGTCAGCTCAGTTGATCCCGCTAATTATCATTTACAGAACTCCAGGGCCATACTTGGAATTTCTCGGTGAATTTGCAGATTTCCTCGCAAGCCTAGTCATTTCTGTAGAAAAAGCGTTAATTGCTTGAGATTTTAATATTCATTTTGAGAATCTAGAAGACCCTCTGAGAACAGCATTGGACTCAGCCTATTAGAGATACTGGACTCAGTATTAGAGATAAGAAATGGCGCCAAACTAAATTGTTAGTACAGTGGAACCTCGGACTGCGAGTAACATAGTTTATGAGTGTTACGCAAACTGAGCAAAGATTTTTAATAAATTTTTATTCGGAAACCGAGCAAGTATTAGTTTACGAGCGCCGAGTTTCATGTATCACACATGCGACTCTTATTTTGACACCGAGCGTCACTCTCTCACCTTGACCCCCCCTCCCCCCACGGCTTCACAAACACACAGAAACTCTGCTCGTCTCTTATGAGTGTGCGCGCGCAATTTGACACCGACACACACACACGCACAGACGCTCTCTCGCCTTTTCACCCCATCCCCGGCTTCACAAACACACAGAAACTCTGCTCTGTCATGATTCTTTTCAAAGGTAAGGTGCTGGTCCTTTTTTGAAAATTTTTTTTACTTTACAGCAGTGATTCCCTTAGTATGCGCTCACGCCAGGTCAGAGAGATTTCTTTTTTCCCTGTTAAAATGGTGTTTCCGTTGTGTGTGTGTGTGTGTGTGTGTGTGTGTGTGTTTGTTGTGAAACTTAAAAAGTGATTGCTTTAGTATGTGCTCACACCAGGTCAGAGAGATTTCTTTTTTCCCTGTTAAAACTGTGTTTCCGTGTTTGTGTGTGTGTCCGTTTGTTGTGAAACTTAAGTGATTCTGTTGGTGTGCGCTCATGCCAGTCTCGCTTTTTTCACCGTTAAAACTGCATTTCCGCTGTGTTTATGCGTTTGTTGTGAAACTTAAAAAGTGAGTCTGTTAATATACGCCCATGCCAGTCTCAGAGAGATTTTTTTTTTCCTGTTAAAACGGTGTTTCCGTTGTGTGTGTGTGTGCGTGTGTTTGTTGTGAATCTTAAAAAGCGAGGTGGGGAGAGGGAGGAGGAGTGTTACTGTGTAAAACGAGGAGAGGGAAGGGGCTAATTCCACACACACACACACACACACTGCGCGCACCAACGGAAACACTTATCTGTCAGGATATTTATTTGTACTTTTTTTAAAGTGCAGATTAATTTGTTTTATTTTCATTTTATAGATTGTATTAATTATTTTTATGTATTTATTTTTGATGGCTGTGGAACGAATAATTTGAGTTTTCATGATTTCTTATGGGAAATGATGATTTGGTTTACGAGTGTTTTGGAATACGAGCCCACTTCCGGAACGAATTATGCTCGTATTCCAAGGTTCCACTGTATTTCAAATAGCATGGAAGGAGAGCATCCTGAACTATAGAAAAGCTCTTTCAGTGAGGACTTCATGAACTTCTTTAATAATAAAATTGTAAACATTAGGCATAAAATTCAGGCTTTGAAACCGGACAATGTAATTGATGCAGATGTTAAACTAACCATGTCAGATCGGAACGTAGAATACTTTACTCCCCTTGAAGAGAATGAATTAATTTCACTCATCTGTTCTGCAAATTCATCAACCTGTATATTAGATCCTATACCGACACATTTTCTCAAACAGATAGTGCCAGAAATAACAGAACCCCTGTTGAAAATAATTAATTCTTCAATCAGCATTGGGTATGTTCCAAAATCTTTTAAATTAGCAGTTATTAAACCAATAATTAAGAAGTCTGACCTTGACCCCGGCCAGCTGTCCAATTACAGGCCGATATCAAACCTCCCCTTTACCTCTAAGATTCTGGAAAAGATAGTTGCGGATCAGCTATGCCCATATCTACATAGAAATAACATAAATGACCTGTGTCAGTCAGGATTTAGGCCTCATCACAGCACAGAGACAGCACTCGTTAAAGTAGTAAATGACCCCTTATTGGCCTCTGATCAGGGTTGCGTAACTATGCTTGTGTTACTCGACCTCAGTGCAGCTTTTGACACAATTGATCATAGCATTCTCCTTCACAGATTAGAAAATGTAGTAGGAATTAAGGGAACAGCCCTCTCCTGGCTCAGATCCTATTTGACTGATCGTTATCAGTGTGTAGATTTAAATGGTGATTTATTCTACATGTTCACTAATGGAGTTTGGTGTCCCACAGGGTTCGGTTTTAGGCCCACTGCTTTTTTCCCTTTACATGCTTTCTTTGGGCAACATAATCCATATGCATGATATTAATTTTCACTATTATGCTGACGACACACAGTTATACGTCATAGCAAAACCAGATGAGACCAGCTTGCTAAAGTTGAGCAATGTCTAAATGATATAAGAGACTGGATGCTAACTAACTTCCTTCTGCTTAATCCTGACAGAAGTTCTAGTCATAGGATCGCATGCAGCTAGAAGCAAAATTTTAGATCACACTGTAACTTTAGATGGCCTTTCTGTTCTATCTAGTGCAACAGTAAAAGACCTTGGTGTAATGATTGATTCTAGTCTTTCATTTGAAGCTCATGTAGACAGTATCACCAGGATAGCATTCTTTCACCTCAGAAATATTGGCAAGTTACCTCAAGGGTGGACTTAACACAAACACACACACCGAGACATGCACAGATGCTCTCTCGCTTTTTCACCCCCTTCCAGGCTTCACAAAAACACAGAAACTCTGCTCTGTCGCACAGCATTAACTCATCGATATGGCGGAGTTGCTTAAGAGATGCGTGCCTCCATGCGATATAGATCTCTTTCGGAGGGCGATCTTCATGAATTTTGTCCCGAGTGCTTGGGGGAAGAACACGCTCGCCTCGGGCTTCAGGGAGACTGTGAGTACTGTGATCTTCTCCCTATTAAGGTGCTTCGTGCGCGGCTCGCTTTCTTTAAAGAGAAACCGCGAGCCGCGGCGCATTCCTGGGGCTCGCGTGCTGATCTGGCAGACGTGCACGAGATGGAATTTCCAATTTCTCTCTCGCTCTCTCCGGATCAGGAAGTTTTATCGTCCGCTTCGCAAGCGCGCTCCGGCGCCTCTTGTGAAGGAGCGGAGGAATCCTCCTCTCCCGTTTCCATGGAAGTAACCTCCTCACAACGCTCCTCCAGTGCAGACAGAGCTTTTGAGGAATTATTAGAGGTTATAACGTGTGCGGTACAGCGATTGCATATCGACTGGCCGCAGCAGCGAGATTCCCCCAAGCGTTCGAGATTGAACGACAGGTTTCTGTTGGGTGGCCGGGGGGGAGGAGCCTCAATGTCTCTCCCTCCCCTTCTTTGGTGACATCCATGATGAATTAACTCTTTCATGGAGCAAGCCGTATTCATTGCGTGTTTTTGTGCCATCGACTTCGACTTATTCGAATATCATTGATGCAAAAGCACGTGGTTATATGATGATGCCCCAGATAGAAGAGACGCTTGCGGGCTATCTCTCTCCTGGGACATCATCCTCCCTGAAAAAGCCTACTCTCCCCTCCAAGCCATGCAGATTGACATCTGCTTTGGTGGGTAAGGCACACAATGGCGGTTTTGCAGGCTTACTAGGCTGACCTGCCGAAGGACCTGAGCACCGGCGGGGTTACTGATGACAGGGCGTTTGCAGAGCTGCGCCGAGCCACAGACCTGTCTCTCCGTGCAACCAAGCAGACGGCCCGTGCTGTGGCAGACGACCATATGACTGCCATGGCATCTGTGGCTGAACCTCACGGGCATCAAGGATAAGGATCGTGCTGTCCTCCTCGATGCCCCCGTCTCGCCTTCCGGCCTTTTTGGCAGCGCTGTTAATTCCGTCGCCACTAGGTTCGGGAGGCGAAGCTATATGAACAGGCCTTTGGGAGGTTCCTTCCCCACCGTACTCAAGAACCGGGACCGTCGGCCACCCGGCCCCGGCCAGGTCTGGCCCCTAACAGGCGTGAGGTGCAGAAGGAGAGCGTGACCAGCCGCGCACCCTCCACCCCCCCCGGTAAAGATTGGGGTGGGGCTTGCCGCTCTTCTCAAAAATCTGCTTCGAAAAGACTGGATCTGATGAGCTTCCTCTCTTCAAAGAAGAAGCCCTGAGGTTCGTGCGCCTGGGGCCGTAGGGGTGTCTCCCCCCAGGGAGGGGCGCATGGATTTTCATCACAAAACAGGGCCTCCTCCCTGGCACTCCCTGGAGGCTGGTGTTCAATCCCCACCACCACTGGCTTATGCCTTTCAGAGAAGCTGGCAGCGTGGAAACTACTGCCACGCGTATCTCCTTGGGTACAAAGGACTGTAGGCACAGGCTACAGGATTCAGTTTACACATCGTCCTCCGTGTTTCAATGGCGTGGTCTCCACTTCCGTGAAACTGGATCGAGCACATCTCCTGGCCCAGGAGTTACAGACTCTGCTGGGCGAAGGTCCATAAAACATGTTCCCCTCCCAGACAGAGAGTCGGGCTACTACAGTCGGTACTTTTTGGTGCCCAAGAGAGGGGGAGGGTTGCGTCCGATCTTGGATCTTTGCGGCTTGAACCGCTATCTCAGGAAATCCAGATTCAAAATGTTGACTGTCAAAATGATTGTTTCTCAAATCGGTTGGTTTGTGACAATCGATCTCAAGGACGCATATTTCCATATAGAAAGATTGCCACAGCACAGGAAGTTCCTGAGGTTCGCTTTTGGGGGCGAAGCTTATCAGTATTGGGTCCTTCCATTTGGCCTAGCTCTGTCACCCCGCACATATACAAAATGCATGGATGCAGCTCTGGCTCCTTTATGACTCCAGGGCATCCGTATTTTGAATTACATAGACGACTGGCTGATTCTGGCCCAGTCTCAGGAGCTAGCGCTTCGACATTGGGATGTCATCCTAGCCCATCTTCATTCTTTAGGATTGAGACTCAACGCCACAAAAAGTGTTCTCCTTCTTGTTCAGAGGACACATATTTGGGTGTCACATGGGATTTGGTCGCAATGCGGGCACAGTTGTCTCCTGCTCATGTCGAATCCATTCTCAACACCCTGAAGGAACTCAAGCTAGGTCAGAAGGTCACTGTTCATCCCTTTCAGAAATCTTTAGGCCTCATGGCAGCTTAGTCCACGGTGATACTTTTGGGCCTTCTGCACATGAGAGCGTTTCAGCTGTGGCTAAGTGCCAGGGGGTTTCATTCAAGGGCCAACCCCCAGAGGCTAATAAGGGTTACGCGCCGGGGGCTTCATACTCTTTATATGTGGTTCAGACCCAGGTTTCTGACTTTGGGTCCCACTCTAGGTCCGTCTTGTCATCGCAAGATGCTAACGACAGATGCTTCCCTCACGGGCTGGGGTGCGGTCTTGGATGGCCGTCCAGCACAAGGGAGCTGGAGAGGTCATCTTCTTGCGTGGCACATCAATTGCCTCGAAATGATGGCTCTGTTTCTGGCCCTGAAACACTTCCTCCGACAGTTGAGAGGCTACCATGTCCTAGTGCGGGTGGACAGCACTGCGGTAGTCTCGTACATAAATCGGCAGGGTGGATTGTGCTCACACCGCTTGAACAAGCTAGTGCACCAGGTTCTGCTTTGGGCACAGGACAAGTTCCTGTCCCTCAGGGCGATTTAGACCCCCGAAGTAGTCAGTCAAATCTGGGAAAGATTTTACGTGGCCCAGATTACGCCTTTATGCGTTTCCACCTATAGTTCTGCTCCCAGGAGTCCTGGCGAGGGTCCGTCAACAGGGCTTGCACCTCTTATTGATAGCGCCCCATTGGACGACCAGAGTGTGGTTCTTGGATCTAAAATCTCTCCTCGACGGCTCACCCTGGGTGATTCCAGTGAGGAGGGATCTTCTGTCTCAGGCGCAGGGGACAATACTTCATCCCCGGCCCGAGCTCTGGAACCTTCACGTTTGGCCCCTGAACGGGACCAACTAAGACATGCTGGGCTTTCAGCCAGTGTAATTGAAACCATTTTAAGTGCCAGGGCTCCCTCCACTAGAAGAACTTATGCCCTCAAATGGAGTGTATTTGAAAATTGGTGCATGGCAAGTACATGTGGACCCAGTTCACTGCCAGATTGTTTCAGTGCTGGAGTTTCTGCAAGAAAAGTTCTCCTCGGGCTTATGCCCTAGTACGCTCAGAACGTATGTAGCCGCTATTTCGGCTTGTCATGCTCTGAATGATGGGGTTTCTGTCGGCAAGCACCATTTAGTTGCCCGTTTTATTCGTGGAGCTAAACGGTTGAAGCCGCCCACTAGAGCGACGGTCCCTTCATGGGACTTAACTATCGTACTCGAAGGCCTGGCCGACACCCTTTTCGAACCACTAGAGTCAGCGCCTGTCAGGCTTCTGTCTCTTAAAATGGTTTTTCTTATGGCTATTACTTCTAAAGCTATTCTGCATCCTCACCCGAACTATCTTCCCAAGATTCCATTCTCGACCATGCACCCAGTTGTTCTTGAAGCCTTCTGTCCTCTGCCTTTCACAGCTCCGGAGCAGGAAAGACTTCACTTACTGTGTCCAGTACGTGCTCTTCGGATCTACGTCCACCGCACTAGCCAGTGGCGTAAGTCAGAGCAGCTCTTTATTTGCCATGGGGGTCGCAACCGGGGGACGGCTGCCACTAGACAGACTCTGTCACACTGGGTGAGAGATGCCATTGCCCTAGCCTATGAGACACACACGTTTGTTAGATTTTATAGTCTGGATGTCAATGCTACTCTGGGTTCGCGGATCCTTGAGTCAGCATCCCAGAGCTAGGTCTGAGACCTCCTCGGCTTGTGCGGACACGCTACACAACCTGGGGGTTCCAGACACTTGCAGTGCGGCGGCGTTGGTATTCTCGTTCCCATAGCGTTTTCACGCAGCATCGAGTGTAGCTTTTGAAAGGGAACAGCCAAGTAACCCGCTTTATCAGGGAACAGGGTTACAGCCAAGTAACCCGAGACGGTTTTTTTTTTTTTTTTTACTTTACCGCAGTGATTCCGTTAGTATGCACTCACGCCAGTGTCAGAGAGATTTTTTTTTTCCCCATTAAAACGGTGTTTCCGCTGTGTTTATGTGTATGTGTGTTTGTTGTGAAACTTAAAAAGCGAGGTGGGAAGAGTGTTACTGTGTAAAACGAGGCAAGGGAAGGGGCTAATTCCACACACACACACACACACACATGCCGCCTGCGCGTACTAACGGTCGGGATTTATTTGTACTTTTTTTAAAGGTAAAGTGCAGGTTAATTTGTTTTATTTTCACTTGTAATATTGTATTGATTATTTTTATGTATTTATTTTTTGAGCTGTGGAATGAATAATTTGAGTTTTCATTATTTCTTATGGGAGTTTTTTGGAACATGAGCCCACTTCCGGAACTAATTATGCTCGTAATCCAAGTGTACTACTTTTGACGTATAAAGCATTAAATGGTCTTGCACTGTAGTATCTGAGTGAACTGTTAGTGTCTTGCGATCCACCACGCCTACTTCCATCAAAGAATGCAGGCTGCTTGTCAGTACCGCGTATTATGAAAACTACAGCAGGGGGCGGAGCTTTTTCTTACAAAGCCCCAAAGTTATGGAATAATCTTCCTATTAATGTTCGGGACTCAGACACAGTCTCAGTGTTTAGGTCTAGGCTAAAAAAAAACCTATTTATTTAGCTCAGCATTTTTGTAAATAGATTAGCCTTAGGTAAAGGAGCGGATATGGGGGATTCATGGATGTAGAGTATTCTGGTGAACTGGTATGTTTTCATCAAGTCAAGTCAAGTCAAGTAGTGTGTGTGTGTGTGTGTGTGTGTGTGTGTGTGTGTGTGTGTATTCATCATTCCAGTCTCTTTGTGTTGAGGAGACGGATGGCTTGCATGTAAAAACTGTTACACAGTCTGGATGTGAGTGCCCAAATGTTTCGGTACCTTTTTCCAGATGGCAGGAGGGTGAAGAGTGAGTGCGATGAATGTGTCCGGTCAGCCGCAATGCTGGTGGCTTTGCGGCTGCAGCGTGTGGTGTAAATGTCTTCGATAGAAAGGAGAGAGAACCCGATTATCTTCTCAGCTGTCAACACTATCCGCTGTAGGGTTTTGCGGTCTGATATGGTACAATTCCCAAACCATCCAGTGATGCAGCTGATCAGGATGCTCTCAATAGTTCCTCTATAGAAGGTGGTGAGGATTGGTGGTGGAAGCTGTGTCTTTCTCAGCCTTCTCAGGAAGAAAAGACGTTGTTGGGCTTTCTTATGCAGAGAGCTGGTGTTGAGGGACCAGGTGAGGTTCTCCTCCAGGTGGACGCCCAGGAATTTTGTGCTCTTGACGATCTCCACAGAAGAGCTGTCGATGCTGAGCGGAGAGTGATCGCTCCGAGTCTTCCTGAAGTCAACAACCTTCTCTTTTGTCTTTTTGACGTTCAGAGACAGGTTGTTGTCTTTACACCAGTCCATTAGCCTCTGCACTTCCTCTCTGTACGCTGACTCATCGTTCTTGCTGATGAGATGCACCACGGTCGTGTCATCAGCGAACTTGATGATATGAATGGAGCTGTGTGTCGCTACACAATCATGAGTCAGCAGTGTGAACAGCAGGGGACTGAGCACGCAGCCCTGGGGGGCCCCAGTACTCAGTGTGGTGGTGCTGGAGGTGTAGCTCCCGATCCGCACTGCTTGAGGTCTTTCGGTCAGAAAGTCCAGGATCCAGTTACAGAGGGAGGTGTTCAGGCCCAACAAGCTCAGCTTCCCGATCAGGTGTTGGGGGATGATTGTATTGAATGCTGAACTGAAGTCTATGTACAGCATTCTGACATAAGTGTCTTTCTTGTCAAGATGTGACAGTGCCAGGTGGAGTGTGGTGGAGATGGCGTCGTCCGTCGAACGGTTTTCTGCGGGTCCATGGCCACACCCTGGGGCGAGATAACAAAACCCAGGAACGTGGTGGAGCGCTCGTGAAAAGCGCACTTCTCCAACTTACAATACAGTTGATGGGCGAGCAATCTCTTGAGGACCGCCCTGACGTGTTGGACATGTTTGTCAACAGTCCGGGAGTAAATGAGGATGTCGTCTAGGTAGACGAACACCCAGCGGCCTAGCATGTCTCTGAGAACATCATTGAATGAATTGTTGGAATGCAGCAGGTGCGTTACAGAGTCCAAAAGGGATGACCAGGCTTTCATAGTGTCCTGTGGGGGTGATGAAGGCCGTTTTCCACACATCACCCTCTCTAATGCGCACCAAGTTGTAGGCGCTCTTGAGGTCCAATTTAGTAAAGATGGTGGCACCAGAGAGGGCGTCCAGGGCCGAGTTGGTAAGCGGCAATGGGTGTCGGTTCTTGATGGTGATATCGTTGAGCCCCCGATAATCGACACATGGACGTAAGTCACCTCCTTTTTTCTTTACAAAGAAGAACCCCGCTTTGGCAGGTGAGGAGGAGGGCTGGATGGTACCTTGGCGAAGGGCGCTGGAAACATACTCCTCCATAGCCTGCATCTCGGTGGAAGATAGTGAGTAGAGATGGCCACGGGGCGGGACGGAACCCGGCTGAAGGTCAATTGCCAAGTCGTAAGGACGATGAGGAGGTAGGTGGGTGGCGCGTCGTTTACAAAACACTTCAGCCGGGGATGCTGTTGGTGTCGACTTCGGGGGCCTCGGGCTCCCTAGAACATGTCCCAGCCCGGGCCCATAGGCAGAGTTCAGTGCAGGTCGGCCCCCATTGTAGAATCCGGTTCTGTGTACAAGAAATAAGTGGGTCATGCTGCAACAACCACGGGTGTCCGAGGATGATGGGAGGCGATGAGATGGAGGTGACATAGAATTGAACCTGTTCTTCGTGTTGGTTGATGATGAGGGTGATTGGCTGTGTTCGAGAGGTGATAGGGCTGGAAGAGAGGGGCCGACCATCAACAGAGGTGATGTTTACGGGCTGGGATAACGCCTTGATTTTTACCCCCAGTTTTTTGGCATAAGAAGAGTCAATAAAGTTACCCGCGGCACCGGAATCGATGAACGCGGTACTTTCGACCCATTTGTGGCCAAACTGGAGGCGTGCTTGTACCGTGAGACGGGAAAAGTTGGTCAAAGTGGCGGAGAGGTGGATGGAACCCGGTGAGCTGTTCCTACTGCTCACCGGGCCTGCGCGTTTCCCGGACGCAGAGGGCAGATAGCTCTGTGGTGTGCTGACGATCCACAATATGCGCAGAGACCCTCTCTGAAGCGGCGTTCCCGTTCTGCAGCGGTTAAGGAGGCGCGTCCTAATTGCATGGGTTCCCCGGCTCCGGTGTCAACCACGGCGGGAGGTGGAGAACCGACTGATCTGGTAGGTGCAGTTGCAAATGAGGAGCGAGCTTCAGGAACAGGAATGTGAGAGAAGAAGGAGGAGGGTCAGGATGGGGCAGTGATGGCATGATGGATGGCAGGGTGCGAGGAGCTGGCTTGGTTCTGGAGAGCAGGCGCTGGTTGATTCGGAGGGCGAGTTGAATTAAGCCCTCCAACGTAGCTGGAAGTTCTCGTCCAGCGAGCTCGTCCTTGATGCGTGCAGCCAGTCCCTCGTAGTAGGCTGTCCGGAGGGCGGCGTCTCCCCAGTTGGTCTGGACAGCCAGGGTTCGGAAATCTGCCGTGTAGCGACTCACAGACGAGCCTCCCTGCCGCAGATGATATAACTTGGAGTCGGTCTCCACCTCAGCAGCAGGATGTTCAAAAGTTAGTTTTAGTTGATGGGTGAACTCTGTGTATGAATATGCGACATCTGAATCCGAGCAAAGGACCGCCGTGGCCCACTCAGCTGCCTGCCCGGATAGCAACGAGACGAGAAGTGCAATGCGCAGTCGGTCTGTGGAGTATCTGGTGGAATTAAACTCAAACACAAGATCCAATGATGTTAAAAACACACTGCATTTCCCATCCGTGCCATCCCAGTTATCTGGTAGAGCTATGAAGACATCAGTAGGGGAGGGTGGTGGCGGCGCAACAGCCGCTGCAACGGGGGTGGCAACTGCCGGCTGAGCGCCTGCCCCGCGGAGGGTCACGTTCTCCTGCCTTAGCTCCGCCACCTCGCGGCGCAGGGCCACAACGTCTTGGATGCCTTTGCGGAGAACCACAACTTCACTACGGAGCTGATCGATCATCTTAGCATGTTGGGCAACCACATTGCAGAGGTGAGCGTAATCCGCTGGGTTTACTGCTGTTGGCTCAGTCATTCTGTCATAAACACACGGAGATGGACCAGAAGAATAGCAGTTAGCCCTGTAGCATGGATGGTAAACCCAAACGCGGAAGTAGTGCGAGCAGGCAGGATAACCACGCTGTTATTTTTAGAACTCTCCCGAAGCGAGAGCAAGAGTCTACACAAATAAACTCGCGTTTTAATAACACACACTCAATCGAAAGCAAAACCCAAGAAAGTGAGTACTCACAATTAGACGGACACAGCATCGGCGATAGCATGGGCAAACTCAATGACTGAGCAATGTGTGGAGCCATCTTGTCTCCTTTTATGCTTCCTGAATAACGACCGGACTACTTCCAGGTCCTAGTGCCGGTCGTGTTAGGAGTGCGCATGACACTTCATGATGATGGGTGTGAGTGCAACAGGGCGGTAGTCATTGAGACAGGACACAGAAGACTTCTTCGGCATGGGGACAATGGTGGTTGATTTAAAGCATGTGGGAAAGATGGCGCTGCTCAGGAGAGATGTTGAAGATGTCGTTGAGAACACCTGCCAGCTGTTCTGCAAATTCTCTGAGCACTCTGCCTGTGATGTTGTCTGGTCCAGCAGCTTTACGTGGGTTGACTCTGTGTAGAGTTTTCCTCACATCAGCCGTGGTGAGACACAGCACCTGGTTGTTCGATGGAGGGGTGGCCTTCCTCGCCGTCACGTCATTCTGCAACCGTGCGTAGAAGCTGTTCAGCGCATTCGGAAGGGAACCGTCACTGTCACAGGTAGGTGATGAAGTCCTGTAGTTAGTGATGGCTTGTATACCCTGCCACATACGCCGTGTGTCACCGCTGTCCCTGAAGTGATTGTGGATTCTCTGGGCGTTTGCGCACTTTACCTCTCTGATGGCCCGGGAGAGTTTGGCCCTTGCTGTTCTTAGGGCCGCCTTGTCTCCCGCTTTGAAGGCAGAGTCTCTGGAATTAGCATAACAGAGATGTGGTCTGAGTAGCCGAGTTAGGGCGGGGCTCTGCCCGATATGCGCCGGGGATGTTTGTGTAAACAAGATCCAGCGTGTTTTCCCCTCTCGTTGCAAAGTCCACATACTGATGGAATTTAGGAACCACTGACTTGAGATTTGCATGGTTGAAATCTCCAGCAACAATAAACAGTCCATCCGAATGTCTGTTCTGCAGATTACTGATCTTAGAGTAGTGGGACTTGAACCTGGGACCTTCCGAACCGTAGTCCAATGCCTTAACCACTGAGCTACCTAGTTAGTCCTACTGGAGTCCCTGCTTGCACTCTACACTAAATATACATTCATCTTATACAATATGTGACTGTGACCATACCTAACTGTTATCTCTCCTCTTTTGCTCTCCCCTCTCCTGTTCTCTTTCCCCCTCTCTCTCTTCCCTCCCTCCCCCCTCTCTCTTTCCCTCTCTCTGTCGAGCTACACATGTCGTTTCTGAGCTGCCATTGATCCAGACTCCCTCTGTCCTCTGGACCTGCCTGACTCATCCTGGTGCCCGGCTTCTGTTTGGAGATCTTGTCACATGGATGTCCCGTGTGTCTCTTTTGGATGCGTCTGATGTCAGGGGACGGTTTCACTCTACTAGAAAGACGGTTCTGTCCTCGACTGATGTTGACAGCTGTTTCTTTGAGGACTTGGCTGCAGTCGCTCGATAGTTCAGGACTGGAATTTCTTACAAGTCTACCTGAGCCTCCAATAACTACCTGGACTCCATATTAACATCAATTAACATCTATTAACAACAGTATGAGTGCAGATCAATCCCCGCTCTTCGTTATCACCCAGATGAGGATGGGTTCCCTGTTGAGTCTGGTTCCTCTCAAGGTTTCTTCCTACTGCCATCTCAGGGAGTTTTTCCTTGACACCGTCGCCCTCGGCTCGTTCATCAGGGACGATCTGATCATTTTGATTCATACACATTCACATTTTATACAAACTTAAATCATTCTTTTGATTGTGTAAAGCTGCTTTGCGACAATAAAAATTGTTAAAAGTGCTATAAAAATAAAATTGAATTGAATTGAATATGGTTCAACGTAAAACACACCCAAACTCCACAGAAATTGGAGAGCTGCGACAACTACTCCAACTAATTTGTAAAATACTTATATAAGCACTAAAAGAAAAAAAAGTCTAAGAGTCCTTTAGCTGAATCTTTTTTTTTGTATCTCTAAAACAAAGTAAATCCTCTGTATATATGTTTATTAATACAATAAGATTTCTATAATAGTAATGTTTTTCCAGAATTATATACAAATCTTAAATATTCCAATTCCTCTCTTTCATCTCTCCTATCACTAACTAAGTTAAAAAAATGAAATCCCTCTCTATAAGTTCATGGAATGTTCAGGGTTTATTTTCTTCCATTCTGGGAATTAAAACCCTAAATGCAGAGTTTTTAAAAAAACGCACATCATGACATTTTGATATTGTTGGAGACATGGTGCTGTTCGGACGCGGAGACTCACTGTCCCTCAGACAACCAAGAAATTGTACTACTGTTCATCAAAAGTGCCAACATAAAACATGGCAGAGACGCTGGTAGAATCATAATTTGGTATAAAGATGATCTAACACCTTACCTGTCTGTTGTAAAGAAAGAGCTCACCAATATTTGGCTTCAGCTCAGACGAGGTGTAGTGAACAGTGAGAAAAGTCTGTTTATCTGTGCAGTCTATACTCCACCTGCAGAGTCCCCTTACTATAGTAAAGACTTTTTCCACACAGAAACATGCCATTTCCAGGCTCAGGGAAATGTATTGCGGTGTGGAGATGCCAGGACAGGTTTGGCAACCACGGATCTTCACCAAAAAGAAAATATATTTAACACATTCCCAATTTAACCCCTACAACAAAAGAGAGAGTCAACCCAGATCCTGTAGTAAATAAGAACGGTAAGGAGTTAGTGCAGCTCTGTCAAGGCCTGGGCCCGTACATGCTTAACGGTAGGATCCGAGGAGACTCCTTTGGTCGGTACACCTACTGCTCAGCTCTCGGGTCGAGTGTAGTCGACTACACTGTCACCGACATGGACCCCTCCTGCATAAGTGCCTTCACTGTCAGACCACAGCTACCCTTATCAGACCACTGCCAAATTAATGTGTTCCTAAAAAGAATCCAGCAACCAATTAACACAAGAGAAAACTACAAACTACTGAACCTGAATCAGTGCTATAAATGGAGCCCTAACAGTGTGTCTGAACTTTCTAACACAATGAGTTCTATAGAAGTTACTAATCTCATTAACACCTTCCTAACAACCGAGTTCCAACCCAGTCAAACCAGTATAAACCTCTCAGTAGAGCAAATAAATAAAATTTACCACATATCAGCAACTAAAGCTAACCTGTGTAAAACAAACAAACACCATAAAGAAAGATCCAACACTGAAAAATGGTTTGACGGGGAGTGCGAGTCTGCAAGAAAACAGCTCAGACAGCTATCCAACCAAAAACACAAACTACCACAAAACACTGAACTAAGAGAAAAATACTGTGAAACACTGAAGAACTACAAACAGATACTTTATAAGAAAAGACAACAGCACTACCATCAGACACTAAGAGAAATTGAAAAATCCATCCATGAAAACCAGTTCTAAACCCGACACACCGATAAAAGATCCAAAAATATGGACAGCCTATTTTGAATCACTTTTAAAAAAAATCTCCCCACAAAATCTTACATCAAATCAAATAGTAATCGAAAATAAACTAGAAAATTTAGAAACCATCATAAAAAATAACCAAAACCCACTTGATTACCAAATTACACTCGAGGAACTGGCTGACGCACTGAAAAACCTTAAAGACAGGAAAGCATGTGGTCCAGACAGCATCAGGACAGAGATGCTTAAACACAGCACTCCTGTAATGAAGAGCGCCTTATTGAAACTCTTCAACCTGGTTCTTCAAGCTGGCTGTTTTCCTGACACCTGGACTCGGGGGCTGATATCCCCAATTCACAAGAGTGGAGATAAATTAGACCCTAACAACTACCGGGGCATCTGTGTGAGCAGTAATCTGGGGAAGGTGTTCTGCTGTATCATCAACGCCCGGATCTAGGCCTTCCTTACCGAACACAGCGTCCTGAGTAAGAATCAGATTGGCTTTTTACCAAACCATCGCACCACTGATCATATTTACACCCTGCACACCCTAATCAACCAACATGTTCACCAAAAAAAACAATACCAAAATTTTTGCATGTTTTGTAGACTTTAAAAAAGCATTTGATTCGATTTGGCACACAGGATTATTTTATCAGGTTTTAAAAAGTGTTGCAGGGGGTAAAGTATATGACAAGTCCATCTATTTGAACAACAAATGCAGCATAAAACTCGGCAACAAAAGGACAGAATACTACACTCAAGGGGGCAGGATGAGACAGGGTTGCAGCTTGAGTCCAACTCTGTTCAATATTTACATCAATGAGTTAGCGGTGTTACTGGAACAATCTGCAGCTCCTGGACCCTAAACAATACTGAAGTCAAATTTCTGCTCTACGCAGACGACCAGGTGCTGCTGTCTCCCACTGAACATGGCCTACAGCAGGTCCTGGACCTGCTGGAGCGGTACTGTCAGAACTGGGCCCTGACAGTCAATCTGGCCAAAACCAAAATTCCAGAAAAATCATCCAGAAAAAGTCCAGATCTCAGGAAAACAGACACATGTTCACTCTGGGAAACTCCGCCCTAGAGCACGTTACACTATGACTACCTGGGACTGAAAAGCAGCGCCTCTGGAAGCTTTGATCTGGGAGTGAATGCACTGAAAGAAAAAGCATGAAGAGCTCCACATGCAATCAAGAAAAGCTTCTACAGAAACACATCCAGTTAGAATCTGGTGTAAAATCTCTGATAGCGTCATTTCGCCTATTGCGCTGTACGGATGTGAGGTTTAGAGTCCACTCAGTAAAAACGACTACACTCGCTGGGACAAACGTCCCACAGAGTCCCTGCATGCAGAGTTCTGTAGAAATTTCCTCAAAGTTCAGAGATAAACACCAACTGGTGCACGCAGGGCAGAATTGGGTCGATTCCCGCCGATTATAGCCGTCCAGAACAGAGCAGTAAAATTCTATAAACGTTTTAAACTTTTATAAAAAAATTAAAGTAATGAAAACACCCTGCAGTATGAAGCACTGAGAACCCGAGAGCTCAGCCCTAAACCCCGCCCCCTCTGTCAGCCGGTCCTCAGAGCAGCACCGCTCAGCACAGTCTCATCAGAATTAGACACATCACTGATCAGATGAGAAGAGAGGATCTGGAGCACTGGGACAGTCAGACCAAAACCCGATCCAGACTGCACTGCTATCGGGCCCTAAAGAGAGAGTATGAATTGGCAGAGTATCTCTTCACTGTCAGAGATATAAAGCAGAGACAGATTCTGACCAGGTACAGGCTGAGTGAGCACCGTCTGGCTGTGGAGACGGGAAGACACAGGAGAACCTGGCTGCCCAGAGAGCAGAGCCTGTGTGCTCAGTGTACGAGCGGTGAGGTCGAGACAGAGATGCACTTCCTTCTTTACTGCCAAAAATATCAACATATAAGGAACACCTTCACTGAGATCATTACTTATAAAATCCCAAATTTTTCCAAATTAAATGAAGGTGAAAAAATGAGAATAATTTTAGGAGAAGGTCGCACTGCTCCCCTCGCTGCAAAATATATGTGAGAGCCTGAGAGACAGTGAGATACAGCATAACCTGAATGTTCCCAACAAAAATAAATGAAGAAATAAATGAAATTATATCACTACTGTTCAGATAGTTGTTATTGTTATTAATATTGATGTTATATATATATTTTAAATTATTATTTGTATGTATGTATATATTGTTTGTTTATTTATTTATTTATTATTCTGGGGGGGGGGTTGTTTGTGTCTATAAAGTAAGTTTGGGTTTATAAAGTAAGATTGATATTATTTATAATGTAATTAATGTTTTCTAATTGCTTTGGCAACAATGTAATACTTTTGTTAACATTCATGCCAAAAAATCTCTTCTGAACTGAACTGAACTGAGAGAGAGAGAGAGAGAGACAGAGAGAGAGGGAGAGAGAGGGAGGGAGAGAGAGGGAGAGAGAGGGACAGAGAGAGAGAGAGAGAGAAAGAGACAGAGAGAGACAGAGAGGGAGAGAGGAGGAAACAGAGAGAGAGGGGGGGGGGGGGAGACAGCTGTATGTTGCTCTCAGGTGCTGAATCAGACGGAGGCGGACGTGCAGACGGAGCTGTAACATGATGTAGGACGTGTTTCAGTCGCACTCGGTTCAGCCAGAGGAAAAGCAACCAGAGTCATCTGGTTCATTCCACCTGTAACACACACACACACACACACACACACACACACACACACACACACACACACACACACACACACACACACACACACATCTGTACCTGGTCACAGTAGAGACAGAGGGAAACCTGAACCTTTTACTCTCAGTCTGTTAATCAGATTAAACCTCTCTCTCTCTCTCTCTCTCTCTCTCTCTCTCTCTCTCTCTCTCTTTGTCTCTCTCTCTGTCTCTTTGTCTCTCTCTCTTTCTGTCTCTCTGTCTCTCTCACTCTCTGTCTCTCTCTCTGTCTCGCTCTCTCTCTGTCTCCCCCCTCTCTCTCTGTCTCTCTCTCTCTCACTCTGTCTCTCTCTCTCTGTCTCTTTGTCTCTCTCCCTTTCTGTGTCTCTCTGTCTAACTCTCTCTCTCGGTCTCTCTCACTCTCTGTCTCTCTCTCTGTCCCGCTCTCTCTCTCTCTCTCTCTCTCTCTCTCTCTCTCTCTTTTTCGTGTTTTAAGCATGTTAAGTTGTGTTAAAGCCTCAGTGTGGGTCTGAAGGTTACAACACAACAAGTTTACATAAGGGGAGTCGGCCTCTCTGTTTTAATCTTTAACACACACACACACACGCACACGCACACACACACACACCTAAGAAAGAGGCCAAAGACGAATGAAATCAGGGTCAGGGGTAGCTCAGTGGTTAAGGCATTGGACTACGGTTCGGAAGGTCCCAGGTTCAAGTCCCACTACCACCAAGTTGTCCCTGTTGGGCTCTTGAGCAAGGCCCTTAACCCCAACTGCTCAGATGTATAATGGGATAAAAATGTAAGTCGCTCTGGATAAGATGCTTTCACATCCAACTAACCCTGTGTTACATCCCCCCCCCCCCCTTTAATGAAGATGTTAAATAATGAGAGGAAGAGCGTGCACTAAAAATGAAAGACTTCATGGAGCCGTTGGAGCTGGCCTGACTGTAAAGCTGTGATGCAGGATGATGGAGGTGTTTTTGAGTTCCACAGAGGGACGGTGAACCTCCTGTGGGTGGACCAGCGATCTGGTTCTCGACTGTCCTGAATGAAGAGTCAGAGACCAGCGATCGGGTTCTCGACTGTCCTGAATGAAGAGTCAGAGACCAGCGATCGGGTTCTCGACTGTCCTGAATGAAGAGTCAGAGACCAGCGGGTGAAACGTACTTCAGTGTGGTGATGAAGAAAGCAGAGGACGAGCACTCAGAGTGGCAGCAGACGGGTGAAGTTAAGCAACGTCTCCATTGTGGTGAATTCACACACACACACACACACACGCATTAGTTGTGAAACAGTCGAGACACTCAGCATTAACCTTTATCCTTGACACACAGTGTATAAGATTCGGTTCCAAAGCTGCAGTACGAGTTCTGTCCTGACCCTCGGCACACGCGCAAATGTGTGTGTGTGTGTGTGTGTTAGTCCAGGCTGCTCTCTACTTCAATCTTATCAGGAGACTCTCCAGCTGTTCGCTCGCTGCAAGCAGTTTCTACTCCACTATCACTTGCTCCTAATCAACTGAAGTTAAAAAATGATCCAACTCTGTACCTGCGTCCTCCGGCTCTCTAAACACACGTCTGAGTTTAAGTTTCTCACTGAAGCTGGATTTACTTTTACACACACAGACAAGTTTAAAGAAACTCAGCCAGGTTTAGTGGATTTAGTTAAATAAACTCCTTCAGCTTCACCTCTAAATTTCTATTTTTTATTTCATGATAAATAATTGCTCATAACACTGGAGTTGTTTGAAAAGTGTGCACTGGTGTGGAGCAGGAAACATCTGGACGTCTGACATTCGGTGACATCATGTGATTAGCTTGTTTAAAATCAAACATGAATTCTTTTATCCTGAACTTGGTGTGTGTTTGGTGTGAATTATTCCAATAATTCTGATAATTAACCTGAGATCTAAAGTCTTCACTGTGTCATCAGTTGCATTACCAGATGTTTCCTCGTTCATCTTCCCCACTTCAGTATCAGCTTATTTATTCCATAAAGGATCGAATAGTTCATGTAAATTCCCAAACTAGCAGTCACCAGTCGTTGGTCAGATGAGCAGACAGTGTGAGCAGCAGATGAGACAGAGGAGCAGATGATATGAGGAACTGACGTTGTGAGGAGCAGATGAGTCGGAAGAGGAGGATTTCAGTCAGAACTCCCAAAGATCTGATAAGCCGGACACACTGTGTGTGTAACAATACACTACACACACTATACACACCACACACACTATACACACTACACACACTACACACTCTATACACACTACACACATGATACACATGATACACACTATACACACTACACACATGATACACACTATACACACTACATACACTTCACACACGATACACACGACACACACTACGCACACTACACAAACTTCACACACTAGACACACTATACACACTTCTCACACTATACACACTACACAAACTTCACACACTATACACTCTACACACACTATACACACTTCACACACTATACACACTACACACACTATACACACTACACACACTACACACATTATACACACTACACAGACTTTACACACTACACACATTATACACTGTACACACTATACAAACTACACACACTATACACATTAGACTCACTATACACACTTCTCACACTATACACACTACACACACAATATACACACTACACACTACACACACTATACACACTATACACACTACACACACAATACACACTATACACACTACACACACAATACACACTACACACACGATACACACTACACACACTATACACACTACACACACGATACACACTACGCACAGTAAACACACGATACACACTATACACATTACAGACACAATACAGACTCTACACACTATTCACACTACACACATGATAGACACTACACACACTATCCACACTATACACACTACACAGACTTTACACACTACATACATTATACACACTCTACAGACTACATACACTACACACTTCACACACTATACACACTTCTCACACTACACACACAATACACACTATACACACTACACACATTACACAGACTTTACACACTACACACACTGTACACACTACACAGACTTTACACACTACACACATTATACACACTATACACATTAGACTCACTATACACACTTCTCACACTATACACACTACACACAATACACATTATACACACTACACACACTATACGCACTACGCACACTATACACACTACACAGTCTGTCACAAGCCAAGATAAAATGGGAGGGTTGCGTCAGGAAGGTCGTCTGGTGTAAAACCTGTGCCGAGCTTGTGTATGGACCGGATCGTCTGCTGGGGCGACCCATCGCCGGGAGCAGCCGAAAGACCAACAACAATTTATTTAATTTGCAACAACTAAAAAAAAAAGATAATTGTTATTAAATAGTATGAGTTCGGCTACTCAATAATGCAAGTAAAGAACGATTAATATGAGTGAGGACAACAAACAAAAACTGATAGTTCTGTTTACTTACAATTGGAAACAACATTAAAAAAAATTGTCGTAACTGATTACCTTAAATATTTTGAGTTTTGCCAACTTATTTGGGTTTACAGTGTGTCTTAAACTCAAGATTTAATGTTTTAATAATTTATATTAAACAGAACTGCAGGTTTTTCAGACATTATAAACCCTGCACCAGCCTCTACACACACACACACACACACACACACACACACACACAATCTCTCTCATACACACACAAATAATTTTTAGACAGAAAACCACGACAGAGAGATTTTTTGGTTTATTAAAAAACAATATAATTTCAAAAATAAATATACATTTAATGTTAAGCTAAAACAAAAAAGTGTTAATATTTATTTCTTAAAGACTCAAATAAATAGATTATGAAAATAGAATGGACATGAAAAAAATCTGTTTTAATACAAATAGAAGAATGTCGGTGGTTTTGTTGGGAAAAGTCTGGCTCTCGTGACATTTCACATTCCTCATGATTCATCCACGTTTTACTGACAAACTCTCGGTGTAGACGAGTCAGGAATGTCCAAGGAATCGTTCGTTCTGATCGGAAGATGGGCAGCGCCAACGCAAACAAAACCACATAGCAACGAAAAACAGCAACATGAACATAACACTGAATATAAATAAATCAATTTAAATAGACTGAAGAATACTGAAACTATCTCATAAATTAGATGTAGTGGACTAGAAAGAGGGAACGGTCTGTCATTTTTATTTCTATTATTATTATTATTATTATTATTATTATTCAGTATTAATGAATGATTGATGATGATGAAATGTCCGTGTTGAAAACGGGAATCACATTAACAGAAGTCTACGCTGAATATCCCTTTATTATTTACACGATAATGGAGTCGCATCCTCGTCGTCCAATCAGAGAGTCTCTCAGTCCATTAAAGTCAGGGTTCAGTACATCTCTGTGAGACCTCTGTCCATCCATCTCATGGTGCAGGATTGACACTCGTCCCCTCGTCCCTGTAGCAGCATTACACATTGTCGTCTCTCTCTGTATATAACTGTGTTCATATATTAATTTATTAAAATCTACAGCTGGGCTTTTGGAGTTTTCATTATATCTGTGTGTGTGTGTGTGTGTGTGTGTGTGTGTGTGTGTGTGTGTGTGTGTGTGTGTCTGGTCCACAGGATGTTAAAAAAGTGCCGAGATTAAAGATTCCTTCATTCAGTGCTTGTCTGAAACCAGCGTCGTCGTAGTCGTTATCGTCATCTCCTCGGTTTGTCACATCTGTTAAAGAAAAGAGAAAAAACAGAGCTTTGAGTCACCGTGTTCACAAGGGCATGTACGAGGGCGTGTACGAGGGCGGGGCCCTGAGTCCTGTACTGCACTAAACCGCATCAGTAGTGCACTACAGAGGGTGTAGGGATGTTAATCTCTGATTGTAAGGATTAGAGAGCTGCGTCCCAAACCACTGCATGTGTAGTGCACTAGGGCGAGTGTAGAGTCACCTCATATCCAACAACACACACGCACACACACACATACGCAGAAAAAACAAACACACAACTTCTTCTTTTTCTTAATATTATTATAACTAATATGAAGCGGGATTAGTGGACTAGGGCAGCAGTGCACAAGTGTTCAGGGTTTTATTTCTGGTTTATTTCAGTGTTTAAATGGTGACGTGATTAATGTCATAATAATTATGTTTCAGAATCATCATTAGAGGAGAAGCAAGCAGCATGGACGTTTGTGTGTGTGTGTGTGTGTTTACGTGTGTGTGTTACACAGTTTGTTTGATGTTTTGTTACAGACTTTCTCTCTAAAGCACGACACACTCTATAGTGGACGTCTATAAGGAGTGTGTTCAGTATAAAATAAAGAAGTGCACTTGATGGGGAGCGTGTGTGTGTGTGTGTGTGTGTGTGTGTGTGTGCGTTTGTGTATACGGTACACGTGTAATGAGGCGTGTAACAGGAGGTCTGTGTGTCCTTCTACTGAGCGCCGTGTGACACGAGTGTGTGAACACTCAAGGACTGAGACATTTCTATTAAATTCATTAAAGATCTACACACACACACACACTCTACACACCTATACACACACGCGCGCAGAAACGCGCGCAGACACGCACGCAGACACGCACGCAGACACGCACGCAGACACACACGCAGACACACACGCAGACACTCTGGCCCTGTGACTGTGTGTTAATGAGCGTGAGGTGAGGTGGAGCTCTGGCACATGCACGAGCGTTCAGAGGGAAGTGAAAGGGCGACATGCAGAAAAAAACTCCGGACACACACACACACACAAGAGGATGTCACATCACACAGGCGGCGAGGTGATGAACAAACCTGCAGGCTCTCTCATTTAGCTCGAGCTGCCTGGACCTGCACTGTGACTGAGACAGTGTACAGGAGCACCTGCAGGAGAGAGGATCCTGCACAAACCAGTGCTTCTTCCTCTCCGAGCAGGGAGTACAGCGACTGTAAGACAAGCAGGGGAGAGAGAGAGAGAGAGAGAGAGAGACGGGGTGGGGGGGGGGGACACAGAGAGAGAGGGAGAGACGGGGAGAGAGACAGGGGGATGAGAGAGTGAGAGACGGGGAGAGAAAGATGGGGAGAGAGACAGGGAGAGGGAAAGAGGGGGACAGAGACAGGGGGACAGAGACAGGGGGACAGAGACAGGGGGACAGGGAGAGAGACAGAGACGTCTAAGCCAAAGATCTGATACAAGCACTATTTTATCAAGCAGAGAAAAAGAGTCTTTGTCCTGAGCACAAGACAATTCACTACCCTATAAATATTCCACAATGCACTGCAACAGGGTCCAAATCACCCACAATGCACTGTGCTGTGTAGTGATTACGGCATCATTTAGGAGTCAAGACTGAGGCTCAGTTAGTGTTTCACAGAAACCTGTTCTCACACACACACACACACACACACACACACACACACACACACACACCACTGATCTCTCTTGCTGAACTTTGACCTCTCTGGGTTTTTAGCAGAAACACACTTGTTCAAGCGTGGACTCTAATCAGACTGAGAGCAGCGAGTCAGTGCAACCCACACACACACACACACAAACACACACTGCTGCGCTCGGAATAAGCAGGATAGATTCAGCCATGCAAGAGAGAGTGTGTGTGAGTGAGGATGTGTGTGTGTGTGTTTCTGGACTCAAGTTTGCAGTTTGCTAAAAATAAATGTGCCCTGCCTGTTAATGTTGTGACACCTGTGACTATGATTAGGACAGGAAAGTGTGAGACAGCTGCACAGTGTGTGTGTGTTAGAGTGTGTGTGTGTGTGTGAGGGTGGTCTGAGTGTGACATACACACGCACAGACGCCGGTGTTATAGCCATCATTAACCTTTAACACGTCAGCTGTCTGTTTAATGCAGACAGCCTGTGTGCGTGTGTGTGCCACAGCGATGGGTAATTAGCATTAGCATAAGCATCTAGTTGACTTTTTTTATTTATTTACAAATAAAAAACATCAATCTCACACACACACACTCTCTCCATCTAGGAATTTGGCAGACACCCCCT
>QNUK01000704.1:168778-196278 GCA_013621035.1 Clarias magur
GCGAAGTAACAATGAATGCTAATCCTCCTCACGCGACACTAAGCGCTTTTTGATTAGCACCATGCTAACGGCTGAATGTCAGAGTGTTTGAGGTCAGTGGGCCGAACCCAGAGTTCTGACTCAACCCAAATCAGACCGAAGAGGAGTCGAGGCCCTGATTCAGGATTAAATGATTCTCTGTGAATGTCACTAATTCCACTTCAGCATGGAGTCTAGACTCAGACATGCAGTTATTATATATACGTCTCCCAGAAAACCACATGACCCACACACACACACACACACACACACACTTACTTTCCATTCAGCTGGCATGCAGTGTCAGAGCTGCAGAGACGTATCGGAGATGTATCGGAGCTGCAGACCTCGAGACAGCCGATAAACACAATCACCTCCTTCTCTAGCCTCTACTACACTATCTATCACCTTGGCTTCTATGTGTGTGTGTGTGTGTGTGTGTGTGTGTGTGTGTTTTGTCTTGATGTTTCCATGTGACCCAGGGACAAGGATAATTCACTTTATGTCTTCTGTCTCAACATGACCTCATGAAGAACTTAGAGTTTGTAGAAGTGAAACAGCACAACAAAAAAAAACATCCTGGTAAAGTGTGTCTGTGTATGTGTGCGCACGTGTGTGTGTGTGTGTGTGTGTGTGTGTGTGATAGGTTGTATGTTCTCAGACAAAACAGCAGACTAGTAAAGGATAAGAGTGGATTAGTGAAGAATACGTTCCTATTGGCATATATGCTTCAGGTTCTCCAGGTTGGTTCTCAATGGGATTTGACTTGTCCACTATAGATCATTCAGCTTTCTGATTAAATGCTTTGACCCTGAGTTTGGGACCACGTTCCTAATGATAGATGACATTTCTCCAATGTTCTCATGGTTCTCTTCTTTGTGTCATTTGACTGCAGCTGTGGTCAGTGCTTTTTATGTTATCTTGGGAACTCTTTTTGTGACCTTTGTGTACATAAGGTTTAAGGATCACATGTCTCAGTTCTTGGTGTCCCATGCTGAACGTTTAATCTCTCGGGGTTCTGGTCGTAAGAATTCATGGAAAATGCCGTTCCAGTTATCTTATAGGTTTGACCAGACTACACCCTACACCCCAGTCAGAACATTCTGTCCTCCCCTCTTTAACTTTAAACTTACTTCATCATGTACACATCCCTCCTGCTTTTCATTTCAGATTGTTTCTCTTTAACAAGGGTTTTTATTTAGGAAGTAGAAGCTGCATTATTTCACAGCCCAACTTTAAAGGCAGACTTTAACTCAGCCGAGCCCTGCTTAACCCTTTATAGGATGCTCACTGAACCATTTACAAATTTAAAATTTCAAGATTTCGGTGGACTGTATTTACTTAAGAATTCAACTTTAGTGAAACGGTATTAGGGACTAAACAATAGAAATGTGTATTTAGAGAAAGTATGACAATATATTGAGTTTTAACAAACATTTTAACATAACCAACAATGCGGATGTGTGTAGCCTATATTGTAGCAAAATCCATTTTCAGGCTTTTTTTAAATCAAATTTACATAATAGGTCCTTTTGCTTACATGCAGCAATTGATTTAGATTTTTTATGGTCTTCTGCTCAATGGAATATTTTCTCTAGTGTCTTTAACATTGATCTGAATATATACTTTCTGTATATAAATACAGTTAAACATTGGATTGCGAACATAATTCATTTGGGAAGTGTGGTTGTATTCCAAAACACTTGTATATCAAATTTCCCCATGAGAAATAATGGAAATCCAGATCATTCATTCTAAATCTGTTTCAACCCAAAAATAATTCATACAAAAAGTGAAGTAAAAATAAAACAAATGAACCTGCACTTTACCTTTGACACTAACGGAATCACTGCTTTCTGATAGTGTCAGAAACTCTCGAAACTGGAATCATTAACAAGGAACCTTTTTAATGACATTGCTTTTGGAATTCGTTTATCAAGTTAAAATGTATTTTAAAATTTTGCTCAGCTTGCAAAATGCTTGCAGACCGAGTTTTTCAAAATCCATGGTTCCACTGCATATTACTTTCATGGTATGTTCTTATGTCTGTGAAGACTTTCAGTCATCCAGGTGAGGCTATCCAGAAGTTTAATCATCTCAACTGGACTTCTTCTTGGTTTCATTACTCTTTCAAGTAGATTCTTCACTCTAAGGTAAGTTGAAAAGTTAGAAAGAAAAAAAGGATCTTCTCCTATCTGAAATGACCTGTTACGTGAACAGTGGAGAAGGTGAGTATAAGAGGGAAGGTGGTTAGAGAGTAAACTGGTTGGGACTAGATGATAGAAACATTACGAGTTTTACTTGAATACTCTTAGGCTTTTGTTTTTTTATGGTAAAGTAAGTCCTCAGTGTTATTTCCATAAATAAAATGTAATAAATAAATCTGCATAAACTTTACATGGTGCATTTTGACAGAAGGATTTAGTGAATGTGTAAAAAGCACTAAGCTTCATTCCTTAGGATTAACGAGTGAAAATGGGATCAGCCTCAAAATCACTTTATTTGCTGCAGGAATTTACCTGGACAGGTGACGGGACAAACAGCAGCACCTCACAACATTAATATTGACACCAAACAGACATTATAAATCATTTTTTAGTTTAGAATTAACATGATCATTATTTCATTTAATGCTTATTAATCATACACACAGCTGCCGTTACATGTTTTACTAAATACAGTGTGTGTTAACATTATTATGCAGCACATGCATTAAGTTACTGAGCTACAGCTGAGATGGAGTGAACAATCGCTGGAGCTTTAATCAGAGGATTGTGGGTGAGAGGATGGACCAGTCTCAAGATGGAAAGCTCCTGGAATATCGGCTGCATTTCTTGTCCTTGTTTAAAAAGTCTTGACGACATGATGAGAAACAGGAGGAAATTAATTCCAGGAGGTTTTAACATTAGACCTCAGTGAGATCACGCTCCAAAACATTCCCAACCCTAACCATAGACGGTGCATGCGATAAACACACAGCTGATAATATAATTATAAACAGTAAATAATAATCGATCTAAGGAGTTAGACATTATGTAGACACATAAGACCCAGATTTACTTCAGATATAAAAGAACCATGAAGAAACCCAATGTGATGAAGACACTGGGATGTCACACCAGATTCACTTAGCCCTGAGATGAGCTTATGTTCATGACCTTTGACCCTTATGGTCAAACCGCTAGTGTCTTAATCCTTAAAGGTTCTTCAGAGGCTGCCACACACTCTCTCTGAAAATATTCAGCTTTCTGAGATAATTAGAGCTGGACAATTAATCACATGAAGAATCAAAACCATGCTTTATCAGCTATTGGAATGATTTATTATGATAAACCGGGAAAAAATTATTTGTTGTTGTTGTTACGTGTGCGTGTGTGTGTGTGTGTGTGTGTGTGTGTGTGTGTGTGTGTGTGTGTGTGTGTGTGTGTGTGTGTGTGCGCGCGCACTTAATTTTTACAGTAAACATCAACTAAAGTACTAAAACAACTCTGAAGACATAAGAGTGGAACCAAACCAAGGGGAAGTTGATGAGCTGGTTTCCATCTGTTTCTACTTTGGAGAACATTTCCGAAAAAGAACGTTTCCAGCAATGAGAATGTGACATAATGACGTCCAGCACACACACACACACACACACACACACACACACACACACACACACACACACACACACACACACACACACACACACACACACAGTAATGATAAAGTAGTGTATATGTTGGTGAACAGGAGGATTTTAAGGAAGAGTTTAATATCAGACTCAGCACTCAGACTCCTGTCCTTCATCAGGATTAATTAAAGAAAAACACATAATGTGCTGTGTAAGAGTCTCCCACTCACACACACACACACACACACACACACACACACACACACACACACACACACACACACACACACTGAATTACTTCAGAGTAGTGAATCTACTCACACTTGTTTATTTTTAGTTGCATTTATGTGTAAAATATTTTAAAAGGCGGGGCTACATATGAGTTTAATTTTTGATGTCATAAAATATTCCCCACAACATCAACACTGACTCAAGCATGTTTGAGGTGACGAATAATTAAGCAGTATCACACTCAAGGTCGTCCTGTTTTGGTGAATATCAGCATAGCTGTGATGTCTTCAGTACTCAGGCTGCAGCCTTGTGCCTATGATCACATCACAGCCGTGCTGATATTCAGTACAACAGCACGACCTTCAGTGTGGTAGAGTTCCATCAACCAAAAACACCATTTATTATCAACAGGTTATGTTGTTCAGAAACATAGTTCAGTGTTAATACAGGAAAAAACACACCTCTTCTTTTCTTCTTTCATCCGAGGTCAAACATCATCACTACATCATACAGGCTACCCCCTACTTGAGTCATAAATGAATATTAATGTGTCTAATGTCCTTCATTTATATTAATAGACAACAGTATGTTGTACAGTGTCAGCACACACACACACACACACACACACACACACACACACACACACACACACACACACACACACACACACAGAGTTAATGAACCTTTCTCTCATTTCTCTTTACTCACTCAGTGAGTGTGTGTGTCTCTGTGTGAGAGAGCAAGAGCAAGTGTGTGTGTGTGTGTGTGTGTGTGTGTGTGTGTGTGTGTGTGTGTGTGTGTGTGTGTGTGTGTGTGTGTGAAAATCTCACTCTCACCACACAAGGTCAGCACTCAGGTCTAAGGTCAGGAGGTCAAAGATCAAAAGGACTCATGTTTGTGCCTGGGTGTGGAGCAGACAGAGGGATTATGGGTAATATGTGTGTAGAGTTTATGAGAAACTTTGCCAATGGAAACATCTTACATGTAGGAAATGAAAACCTTAAAATAAATCCTGTGTGTTATTAAAACTCATGCTGAGAGAATTACACTTATTTATTTGTTTGTTTGTTTGTTTGTTTGTTTGTTTGTTTATTATGCTTATTTAATGTTTCAGGATTTTAATCATAAAAGAGACAAGCTGTATATTTATTACTTTTAAATCTTACAATTAAAAAATCTATATTTTATTACATGTACGTCTTTACGAGTGTGTCCCTGCTGAGGGGCCGGAGGGGACGGTGCTGAGGGAAAAACTCTCTGAGACATGGTGAGGAAGGAACCTGATGGGAACCAAACTCAGAGGGGAAACATCCTGATGCTTACTTACTGTTTTCTTTTTAACTGAAGCAATAACCATTAAACCCTTTCACACAAAACACGTAGTCCTGAAAGATATCAAAAGAATAAGGTGGAAATTATCAATGAATAAAATAATGATAACCAGAAAACCAGTCAACATTCTTAACATATGAGAATTACCAGTTATGAAAACGATAATTTTGGGCATTTGTAAGATCTAATGTTAGCCCCAATTTCTGACCCACATTTTTACTTAAACTAACCTAAGAGTGAGACCAACACTACTCATTACTCACTACTCTAAAGTCACTGCTGTTCTCTGCTCTTTGGGGAATCTGCAAATCTGTTTAAAAGTTCTGACTCCATAGCCATGTTTACATGATCTTTACTGTCATCACCATCATCATCGTCTTGTAAACCTGTTACCATAAACGTGCGAGCTCAGTAATTCAATTTAATTAGATTTTATTTATATAGCGCTTTTAACAATTGACATTGTCGCAAAGCAGCTTTACACAATCAAAAGAATTAAGTCTGTATGAAATGTGAGTGTGTGTGAATCAAAATGATCAGATAGTCCCTGAGGGTGACAGTGGCAAGGAAAAACTCCCTGAGATGGTGATAGGAAGAAACTTTGAGAGGAACCGGACTCAACAGGGAACCCATCCTCATCTGGGTGAAAACGGAGAGCAGGGATTGATCTGCACTCATAATGTGTGTTAGGAGGCTGGAAGTTCAGTATAAGAGGACACATGTTTAAGTTCATATGGAGTCCAGTTTGTTCCTGGAGGCTCAGGTAGACTGTAGGAAACTCCAGTCGTGAGCTTTCGAACCTGAACTAAAGTCACAGGTCCCCAGAGAACAGCTGTCTGCATCAGTCGAGGACAGGACAGTCTTCGTGGAAACCATCCTCAGCCACCACACGAATACCAGGCAGACCACACGGGGCATCCATGCGACGAGATCTCCAACCAGAAGAGGGACACCGGGACGAGTCAGACAGGTCCAGAGGGCAGAGGGGTCTGGATTACTGGCAACTCAGGAGAGACATGTGTAGCCCCACAGAGAGAGAGAGACGGGGAGAGCAGAAGAGGAGAGATAACAGTCTGGTCACAGTCACATAATGTATAAGGTGAATGTATATTAGTGCAGAGTGCAAGCAGGGACCCCGGCAGGACTAACTATGACATCATAACTAAAAGGGAGGAGCCAGAAGGAAACACAGACATGAGGGGGAACTGAGATGTAAAGCAACCAATCACCTCACCGTCAACAAACCTGAGTGATCAGTGAGAGTGGGGAAGACAGCATCTAAACAGACCAGTTCACCAGAATACTCTACGTCCATTAGTCCCCCAGATCTGCTCCTTTACCTAAGGCTAATCTATTTACAAAAATGCTGAGCTAAATAAATAGGTTTTTAGCCTAGACTTAAACACTGAGACTGTGTCTGAGTCCCGAACATTAATAGGAAGACTATTCCATAACTTTGGGGCTTTGTAAGAAAAAGCTCTGCCCCCTGCTGTAGTTTTCATAATACGTGGTACTGACAGGCAGCCTGCATTCTTTGATCGAAGTAGACGTGGTGGATCGTAAGACACTAACAGTTCACTCAGATACTGTGGCGCGAGACCATTTAATGCTTTATATGTCAAAATCTATGTGAAATTTCACAGGGAGCCAATGCAGAGTAGACAAGATAGGGGTGATGTGCTCGTATCTTCTGGTTCTAGTGAGGACTCTCGCTGCTGCATTCTGGACTAAATGAAGCTGAAGTATTTGAGATGCAGCTGGACATCCAGCACTGAAATCCACCTTCACACAACTTCTCCACTCCATCATTCAATAAAAACACATTTTATCTAATTTAGACTTTAATATATTTTTAATGTGCTAAATCTGAATTTGAGCTCCTAGCACACGCTGCATGTCTCCTGCCTCATTTTAATGTTTATGCTCCATATATGGTCATCACTTCCTGTTCTCATTCATCAAGATGATTTCTCATGAACCTGTCATGAACCTGGTACATTTTTTGTCGAGTTGTGGCTTCCTGCTTCTCTTAAATATCATAAAACACATTGTGAATTCTTGTTTATTTGCACAATGATGTTAAAATAAAGACATCGTACAATGCTATCAAAAGTGGCATTAGCGCTGATGGAACTCCTGGATGCCAGCATGTGGGCGGAGAGCAGGAAGATGAGTTTCGGGAAGATTCTGACATCATTTGTTTTTAACAGTTCGTACAGACAGGATTTTGGCATTTTTTAAATATAACATAATGTACTTCTGGGTGGACTCTAGAGTTATGGTGTGTGTGTGAGAGACTGTGGGTGTATGTTCACAGGTCCTCTGTGTATAAGCGTGGATTATTGCGTACACATATAAATGAATATTAATGAGCCGTCCAATTTCATCCTGTTCTCATGCAACAACTTAAGAACACACACACACACACACACACACACACACACACACACACACACACACACACACACACACACACACACACACACACACACACACACACACACACACACACACACACACACACACACACACACACACACACAGGTCCACCCAAATCCTGTTGCATCAGAACATGTTTATGGTGAGTCCAGGCCAGAAACCAGTCTCTATATTCCAGTAAGTAATGTAATGGTGGGGACTAATGAGGAGAAAATAGATTTTATGTTTCAGCAGTTTTACTCTTTTCACTTTTTTTTCCCACCTGAGAGCAGAGGTGATCCTAGCAGATGGGCATGGGGTGGCATGTGCTTGAGAACAGTATTGTGTCGAGTGAGTTTGTAAACCCCATCAAGCTCCATGATGAAACTGTCTCTCGTGAAGACCTTACCAGGAAAGCAAGACCAAAACTTACTGCTGCAGAGGAGAAGTTCATTTAGAGTCACCAGCTTCAGAAATCACCAATTAACAACCAGCACCTCAGATTAGAGTCGTTATGAAGCTTTACAGAGCACAAGTAAGACGTTTACAACGTAAATGTATGTAACTACAAAAAAACTATAAAAACTATAAAAAGCTCTTTGTGTTGCTAGATCGTTGTATCAATCCACTCTTACAGAAAATAACAAAAATACTCCTAGATTTTCATTTAATACCATAGCAAAATTAACTAGGAATAAGACCAATACAGAAATCTGTACAAAATCATAAATATTAAGCAAAAAAAAAATTAGGCTTTGAAACCAGACAATTTAATTGATACAAATGATAAACCAACCACATCAGATCAGAACCTAGAATACTTTACTCCCCTTGAAGCAAGAGAACTAATTTCACTCATCTCTTCTGCAACCTGTATATTAGATCCTATACCGACACATTTTCTCAAACAGATAGTGCCAGAAATAACAGAAACCCTGTTGAAAATAATTAATTCTTCAATCAGCATTGGGTATGTTCCAAAATCCTTTAAATTAGCAGTTATTAAACCACTAATTAATTCTAAACATTATTAATTCCTGACTATAGTTGGGTCACGTCCCTAAATCTTTCAAGTTGCCAGAAGCCTCTTCTTAAAAAATCTAATTTAGACTCAAATTAAATAACAAATTACAGACCGATTTCAAACCTTCTGCTTATATAAAAAATATTAGAAAAGGTAGTATCAGCTCAAATATGCGCCTTCTTATTGAAAAACAACATCCTCAAAGAATTTCAGTCAGGTTTCAGGCACCATCATAGAACAGAAACTGCACTACTTAAAGTCACAAATTATTTGTTTTTATCTTCGGACCAAGGCTGCATCTCAATATTAGTCTTACTTGATCTTTGTGCTGCATTTGACTCTATAGATCATAATATTCTCATAGATTGCCTACAAAATCACAATGGTATTCAGGGACAGGCGTTGAAATGGTTTAGATCCTACCTGTCTGATCGATACCATTTTGTAGATCTGAATGGAGAACAGTCTGGTGTAATGCCAGTGAAATATGGGGTCCCACAAGGGTCAGTTTTAGAACCTCTGCTGTTCTCTATATACATGCTTCCCTTGGGTAACATCATTAGAAAACATGGGATTAGTTTCCATTGTTATGCTGATAATACCCAGTTATACAGCTCCACAAAACCAGATGAAACCAGCCTGGACCACCTCCATTACTAGGTGGTTGTTCTGCATCCTCAGTAAACAAGTTACAGTTAGTCCAAAATGCAGCCACCAGAGTTCTCACTATATTCGTGGCTCAGATACAGTCAACCAGTTAAAAAGTAGACTCAAGACACATCTCTTTAATATGGAATATGCATAATTAATTCCGTAACCTCGTACTCCAGTACATCTAAATGCACACTCGTATCTAGTACTGCTAATATCCTGAACGGCATCCTGAACGGCATTGACGCCCTCGGCTTGCTCATCAGGGACTATCTGACCATTTTGATTCATACACATTCACATTACATACAAAAATTTTTTGATTGTGTAAAGCTGCTTTGCGAGAAATGAAAATTGTTAAAAGCACTATGCAAATAAAACTGAATTGAATTGGTTATAGAAAGTGTGTGATTATAGCAAGTGTGTGATTATAGAGTGTGTGTGATTATAGTGAGTGGGTGATTACAGAACACAGAGAGATAATTTAATATTGATGATATTAAATATGTGATTATAGAGAGTGTATGATTCTAGCAAGTGTGTAATTACAGCGGGCCTTACAAACACACAAATATACATTTAAAGTTCTTTCTTTGAATTTAACACATATACACACGTGGACAAAATTGTTGGTAACCTTCGATCAATGAAAGAAAAACTCACAATCGTCACATAAATAACTTTAATCTGACAAAAGTAATCATTTTAATCAATGTTAACCAATGAAAGTCAGACATTGCTTTTCAACCATGCTTCAACAGAATGATTTAAAAAAATAAACTCATGGAACAGGCCTGGACAAAAATGATGGTACCCCTAGAAAATACTGAAAATAATATGACCAAAGGGACATGTTAATTCAAGGTGTGTCTACTAATTAGCATCACAGGTGTCTACAATCTTGTAATCAGTCAGTGGGCCTATATATAGGGCTCCAGGTAGTCACTGTGTTGTTTGGTGACATGGTATGTACCACACTCAGCATCGACCAGAGGAAGCGAAGGAAAGAGTTGTCTCAGGAGATTCGAAAGAAAATTATAGACAAGCATGTTAAAGGTAAAGGCTATAAGACCATTTCCAAGCAGCTAGATGTTCCTGTGACTACAGTTGCACATATTATTCAGAAATTTAAGATCCATGGGACTGTAGCCAACCTCCCTGGACGTGGCCGCATGAGGAAAATTGATGACAAATCAAAGAGACGGATAATCCGAATGGTAACAAAAGAGACCAGAAAGACTTCTAAAGAGATCCAAGGTGAACTTCATGCTCAAGGAACATCAGCGTCAGATTGCACCATCGGTCGTTGTTTGAGCTAAAGTGGACTACATGGGAGACGACCAAGGAGGACACCATTGTTGGAAACAAATCATAAAAAAGCCAGACTGGAATATGCCAAACTACATGTTGACAAGCCACAAAGCTTCTGGGAGAATGTCCTATGGACAGATGAGACAAAATGGAACTTTTTGCCAAGGCACATCAGCTCTATGTTCACAGACGGAAAAATGAAGCACATCAAGAAAAGAACACTGTCCCTACTGTGAAACATGGAGGAGGCTCTGTTATGTTCTGGGGCTGCTTTGCTGTATCTGGCACAGGGTGTCTTGAATCTGTGTAGGGTACAATGAAATCTCAAGACTATCAAGGGATTCTAGAGAGAAATGTGCTGGCCAGTGTCAGAAAGCTGGGTCTCAGTCGCAGGTCATGGGTCTTGCAACAGGACAATGACCCAAAACACACAGCTAAAAACACCCAAGAATGGCTAAGAGGAAAATATTGGACTATTCTAAAGTGGCCTTCTATGAGCCCTGACCTCAATCCTATTGAGCATCTTTGGAAAGAGCTGAAACATGCTGTCTGGAAAAGGCACCCTTCAAACTGGAAACAACTGGAGCAGCTTGCTCATGAGGAGTGGGCCAAAATACCTGCAGAGAGGTGCAGAAGTCCCATTGACAGTTACAGGAATCGTTTGATTGCAGTGATTGCCTCAAAAGGTTGTGCAACAAACTATTAAGTTAGGAGTACCATCATTTTTGTCCAGGCCTGTTCCATGAGTTAAATTTTTTAAAAATAATTCCGTTGAAGCATGGTTGATGTCATGCACACTCGTAACACGACCGGCACTAGGACCCGGAAGTAATACGGTCGGGTTTTCAGGAAGCATAAAAGGAGACAAAATGGCGCTTCACATTGCTCAGTCATTGAGTTCGCCCATGCCTTGTCTGACGCTTCGCCGACTATTCTGTGAGTACTCACCTATTTGGGTTGCTTCTTTGATTGAGTGTGTGTTGCTAGAACGCGGATTTATTTGTGTAGATCCTAGCTCTTTGTGTAAGAGAGTTCTTAGATAAATTGCGTGGTTATCCTGCCTACTCGCGTTGCTTCCGCGTTTGGGTTTACCATCCACGCTACACGGGCTAACTGCTAAGGCTTCTGTGCTTACCCTCCGATAGCTCGTGACAGAATGACTGAGCCTAAAGCAGTAAACCCAGCGGAGTTTGCTCGCCTCTGTGATGTGGTTGATCAGCATGCCGAGCTGATCAATAAGCTCCGTGGAGAAGTCGTGTCTCTCCAAAAGGACCTCCAAGACGTCGCGGCTTTGCGCCGCGAGGTGGCGGAGCTACGGCAGGAGAAGCGACCCTCCGTGGGGCGGCTGCTCACTCGGTTGTTGCCACGCCCATCGCAGTGGCTGCGGCACCGCCACCCCACCCCCCTTCTGATGTTTTCATAGCTCTACCGGATAAGTGGGATGGCACAGATGGGAAGTGCAGTGTCTTTCTAACCGCATTGGATCTTGTGTTTGAGTTTAATTCCACCAAATACTCCACAGACCGACTGCGTGTTGCGCTTCTCGTTTCGTTGCTATCCGGGCAGGCAGCTGAGTGGGCCACGGCGGTCCTCAGATCAGATTCAGACACGGCCTACTCATACGGAGAGTTCACCCATCAACTGAAACTAACATTTGAACATCCTGCTGCTGAGGTGGAGACCGACACCAAATTATATCATCTGCGGCAGGGAGGGTCGTCCGTGAGTCGCTACACAGCGGACTTTCGTACTCTAGCCGTGCAGACCACCTGGGGAGACGCCGCCCTCCGGACGGCCTACTACGAGGGACTGGCCTCACGGATTAAAGATGAACTCGCCGGGCGAGAGATTCCCGCCACGCTGGAAGGACTGATTCAGCTCGCCCTTCGCATTGACCAGCGCCTGTTCTCTCGTCCGAGGCCAGCCCCCCGGACCCTGCCACCCACTACATCACCTTCATACCCTCACGCCCCGGTTCCTGAGATGCGTCCCTCTTTCACCACCACCGCCATGGCACCTGTCGGACCTCCACCTCCCGCCGTGGTTAACACCGGAGCTGGGGAACCCATGCAACTAGGACGCGCCTCCTTGACCGCTGCAGAACGGGAACGACGCTTCAGAAAAGGGCTTTGCGCCTACTGTGGGTCAGCGGCGCACCACAGGGCCCTCTGTCCACTTCGCCCGGGAAACGCTCAGGCCCGGTGAGCAAACGGGGCAGTTCACCGGGCCCCCTCCACCTCTCGGTCACGACACCCAATAATTCCCGTCTCACGGTCCAAGTACACCTCTGGTTTGGCCACAAACGGGTCGGAAGTACTGCGTTCATCGATTCCGGTGCCGCAGGTAACTTTATTGACTCTTCGTTTGCCAAAGAACTAGGAGTGGAACTTGAGGCGTTATCCCAGCCCGTTCGTATCACATCTGTCGACGGTCGGCCCCTTTCCTCCAGCCCCATCACTACTCAGACTCAGCCGCTCACCCTTTCCATCGGCCAACATCACGAACGGATCCAGTTCCACCTCACCTCCATTTCATCGCCACCCATCATCCTCGGACACCCCTGGCTGCTCCAACATGACCCCCTCATCTCCTGGACGCAGAACCGGATCTTGCAGTGGGGGCCGACCTGCACCGAACTCTGCCTGCGGGGCCCGGCTGGGACGTGTTCTAGGGAGTCCGAGGCACCCGATGTCGACACCAATGCCATCCCCGTCATCTACCGAGACCTGGCTGAAGTATTCTGCAAGAGGCGAGCCACACACCTTCCTCCTCATCGCCCCTATGACCTGACAATTGAACTTCAGCCGGGCTCGGTCCCCCCCCGCGGCCATCTTTACTCCCTCTCCGCCGATGAGACGCAGGCGATGGAGAGATATGTTTCTGATGCCCTTCGCCACGGCACCATCCGGCCCTCCTCCTCGCCTGCCGCCGCGGGGTTCTTCTTTGTGAAGAAGAAAGGGGGCGACTTACGTCCCTGTGTCGATTATCGGGGGCTTAATAACATCACCATTAAGAACAGACACCCTTTGCCTCTTACCAGCTCAGCCCTGGACGCCCTCTCTGGTGCCACCATTTTCACAAAGTTGGACCTCCGGAGCGCCTACAACTTGGTGCGCATCAGAGAGGGCGATGAGTGGAAGACGGCTTTCATCACCCCTACTGGACACTACGAGAGCTTGGTCATCCCATTCGGACTCTGCAACGCACCCGCCGCCTTCCAACAGTTCATCAATGATGTCCTTAGGGACATGCTAGGGCGGTGGGTGTTCGTTTACCTAGACGATATACTTATTTATTCACGCACCGCCGAGGAACACACCCAGCATGTCAGAGCGGTCCTTAAGAGATTACTCGCCCACCAACTGTACTGTAAGTTGGAAAAATGCGCCATTCACGAGCGCTCCACCACGTTCCTGGGTTTTGTCATCTCGCCCCAGGGTGTGGCCATGGACCACAGAAACTGGAAGTTGTGCGTCACTGGCCCCTACCCAAGACCCTCAAGCAACTTCAACAGTTTCTCGGGTTTGCAAACTTCTATCGTCGCTTTATCCAGGACTACAGTACGGTTGCCGCCCCTTTAACCGCTCTGACTCGACCCTCTTCTCATCACTTCAGCCTCAACCCTGCCGCCATCACCGCCTTTCATGACCTATGCCACCGGTTCACCAATGCCCTAATTCTACTGCACCCAGACGCAAGTAAACCATTCGTTGTGGAGGTGGACGCTTCGGATGTGGGCGCCGGGGCTGTTCTCTCTCAACGAGGTCCAGACCAGAAGCTACATCCCTGTAGTTTCTTTTCCAAAAAATCTGACCCCACTCAGCAGCGATACGGGGTAGGGGACCGCGAGCTGCTGGCCATAAAGTGGGCTTTGGAAGAATGGCGACACTGGCTCCAGGGCGCCAGAGAGCCGTTCATCGTCTGGACCGACCATCAGAATCTGATCACCATCCGCAACTTAAAACAGCTCAACCCGAGACAGGCGCGGTGGGCACTATTTTTCGAACATTACAACTTCCACCTATCCTACCGCCCGGGGTCCAAGAACACCAAAGCTGACGCCCTCTCCCGACAACACGAAGAGGACGTTCCCCGGGCGGACCCCGCGCCTGTCATCACACCCACCAAGATCATTGCACCACTTCACTGGGAACTGGAAACGAGGGTTCGCCGTGCACAGGCGATGGAGACCGCAACGGCAGGTGTGCCGCCTGGACGACTCTACGTGCCGAACACTGTAAGGACTGAGGTGTTGTGATGGGGTCATTCCTCGCCATTATCCGGACACCCCGGCGCCAACCGCACCCTCCAATTCATCAGACGTGCCTTCTGGTGGCCATCTATGGCGAGTGACGTCAAAGAGTACGTCCAGGCATGCCCAGTGTGCGCCAGGTCCAAGAATACCAACCAACCGACACCGGGGGAACTCCAGCCACTCCCCGTTCCCCATCGGCCCTGGACGCACATTGCCGTCGACTTCATCACGGGCCTGCCGGCCTCCGAAGAGAAAAACACCATCTTAACCATCGTCGACCGGTTCTCCAAAGCCGTGCACCTGGTGGCCCTCACCGGACTCCCGTCAGCAAAAAAAACAGCAGAGCTGATTTTAGAACACGTAGTCTGACTGCATGGGTTCCCAAAAGACATCGTCTCAGACAGGGGGCCCCAGTTCACCGCCCGGTTCTGGAAGGCCTTCTGCCGTCTGATCAATTCCACCTGTAGTCTATCCTCTGGTTATCATCCCCAGACTAACGGTCAGACGGAGCGGACCAACCAACAACTGGAGCGCTACCTGAGATGCTTTGTTGCCGATCGCCAGCGCTCCTGGGCTCGCTACCTCCTATGGGCTGAGTTATCTCACAATCTCCATGTCTCTTCAGCCACCAATCTCAGTCCATTTGAGGTATACCATGGTTTCCAACCTTCGATGTTCGATCATCAGGAACCGGAGGTTGAGGTGCCGTCAGCCCAACAGTTGGTTCGCCGGTGTCGACGGCTGTGGAACCAAGCAAATGCCGCCATCCAACAGGCCAACAACCGCTACGCCACTCAACATCGCCGTCGACCCCCGCCGGGACGATTGTACAATGTAGGTGACAAGGTATGGCTTTCAACCAGAAACCTTCACCTTCACACGGAATCCAAAAAGTTATCACCCAGGTTCATCGGTCCATACCGCATCACCCTCCGTATCAATCCTGTCACCTACCGGCTCCAGCTGCCTGCGGCGCTCCGGATCCATCCGGTATTTCACACCTCCCAGCTCAAACCATTCATCACTTCACCAATGGTTCCCCCCACCCACCCTGCTTCTCCTCCCCGTATCATTGAGGGTGGTCTCGCCTACACCGTTCGCCGGATCCATGACTCATGTCCTCGGGGCAGAGGGCTCCAGTACCTTGTGGATTGGGAAAGTTACGGTCCCGAGGAGCGATCTTGGATTCCGGCTCGGTTCGTCCTAGACCCCGAACTCATCCGGGACTACCGTCGTCGGGTATCCTCCACCCCAGGACCGTCGAGAGTCGGTCCTGGACAGGGGGGTACTGTCATGCACACTCGTAACACGACCGGCACTAGGACCCGGAAGTAATACGGTCGGGTTTTCAGGAAGCATGAAAGGAGACAAAATGGCGCTTCACATTGCTCAGTCATTGAGTTCGCCCATGCCTTGTCTGACGCTTCGCCGACTATTCTGTGAGTACTCACCTATTTGGGTTGCTTCTTTGATTGAGTGTGTGTTGCTAGAACGCGGATTTATTTTTGTAGATCCTAGCTCTTTGTGTAAGAGAGTTCTTAGATAAATTGCGTGGTTATCCTGCCTACTCGCGTTGCTTCCGCGTTTGGGTTTACCATCCACGCTACACGGGCTAACTGCTAAGGCTTCTGTGCTTACCCTCCGATAGCTCGTGACAGTTGAAAATCAATGTCTGACTTTCATTGGTTAACATTCATAGAATTCTTATTTATTATTACTTTTGTCAGATTAAAGTTATTTCTGTGACCATTGTGAATTTTTCTTTCATTGACCGAAGGTCAATGAAAAACAATTTTGTCCACGTGTGTACTCACATGTGCATTTGGACACTCTCTATCTTGTTGCGCTATCCTGTTAGCCTTAGCCATGAGCATTCACAATAAGCATTAGCCATCTGGTTGCTGCTATCAGCCTAGCCTAGCCTCTCTTCTTTTATTAATTTAAAAGAGAGGTTTCCCGCAGCGCCCCCATTGGCCGGGAGCCCGTAACCATGAAACAGCCTGTTACACCCCCTCCCCCTTGGAAAAAGGCGTGACCTCGCCGTAAAAGGGCTTTATATTAATTCAATTCAATTCAATTCAATTTTATTTCTATAGCGCTTTTAACAATGGTCATTGTCTCAAAGCAGCTTCACAGAAATGAAAAAAAGACTTATGGAAATGTATATATGTGTAAGAAAAATGTGACTAGATAATGAGATTGTCCCTGATGAGCAAGCCAAGGGTGACGGCGACAGTGGCAAGGAAAAACTCCCTGAGATGGCAACAGGAAGAAACCTTGAAAGGAACCAGACTCAACAGGGAACCCATCCTCATCTGGGTGATAACAGATAACAGAAATTGTATAACATCATGTGTGTTATGCAGATGAAAGTTCCATATAACAGAAGTTAATTTAAATTAATACAAAGTCCAGTTCAGCACAGGGATGAGTCAGCAGGTGCAGAGGGCAGATGGGGGTCTGGATCACTGGGAGCTCAGGAGCAGCATGTGTAGATCCAAACCAAAATGAAGAAGAATCCAGCTGGAGTTGGTCCTTCTCTGGATGCCTCTGGGTCAAAGCAGGGTCGGCCTCTGTCTACTGAAGCTGGCACGATCTCCAGATGCCTCGGGATGGGTGGAAAAATAAAGAGCAGGTGAAAAGAATTAGCGTGGTTGCCATTCAGGATAGATGTACTGGAGTACCAGGTAAAGAAATTAATTATGTGTATGCCAGATTAAAGAGATGCGTCTTGAGTCTACTTTGAAATTGGGAAACTGTGTCTGAGCCCCGAACACTGTCGGGAAGGCTATTCCAAAGTTTTGGAGCTAAATATGAAAAGGCCCTACCTCCTTTTGTAGATTTTGATATTCTGGGAACTACCAGTAGTCCAGAGTTTTCTGATCTTAAGGAGCGTCCTGGATTGTAACGTATCAGAAGACTGGTTAGGTATGTGGGAGCTCGACCGTTTAGAGCCTTGTACGTAAGTAATGCTATTTTGTAATTAATTCTAAACTGAACAGGTAGCCAGTGCAAGGATGATAATATTGGGGTTATATGATCATATTTTCTGGATCTAGTGAGAACCCTGGCGGCTGCATTTTGAACTAACTGTAGCTTGTTAATTGAGGATGCAGGACAGCCACCCAGTAATGCATTACAGTAGTCCAGTCTGGAGGTCATGAATGCATGAACCAGCTTTTCTGCATCAGGTACAGATAAAATGTTCCTAAGCTTGGCAATATTTCTAAGGTGGAAAAAGGCTGTTTTTGTGATGTTGGAGATATGATTTTCAAAGGATAAATTACTGTCTAATATCACACCCAGGTCTTTCACTGTCGAGCTGGTGGTAACAGAACATCCTTCTAAACGCAGGCTGAATTGTGAGAGCTGGTATGTACTGGTTTTTGGGCCAATAAGTAATATCTCTGTCTTATCTGAATTTAGTAAAAGAAAATTATCGGTCATCCAGTCTTTTATATCTTGAATACACTCAGTTAGTCTAGACAATTTGGGTATTTCATCTGGTTTTGTGGAAATGTATAACTGAGTATCATCAGCATAACAATGGAAACTAATCCCATGTCTTCTGATGATGTTACCCAAGGGAAGCATGTATATTGAGAACAACAGAGGTCCTAAAACTGACCCTTGTGGCACCCCATATTTCACTGGCATTACACCAGACTGTTCTCCATTCAGATCTACAAAATGGAATCGATCAGACAGGTAGGATCTAAACCATTTTAACGCCTGTCCCTGAATACCAATGTGATTTTGTAAGCGATCTATTAGAATATCATGATCTATAGTGTCGAATGCAGCACTAAGATCAAGTAAGACAAGAATTGAGATGCAGCCTTGGTCTGAAGCTAAAAACAAGTCATTTGCAATTTTAACTAGTGCAGTTTCTGTACTATGATGGGGCCTGAAACCTGACTGAAATTCCTCGAGGATATCGTTTTCCTGCAAGAATGTGCATATTTGGGCTGATACTATCTTTTCTAATATCTTTGATATAAACGGAAGGTTTGAAATCGGTCTGTAATTTATTATATCATTTGGGTCTAAATTAGATTTTTTTAAGAAGAGGCTTAATAACTGCCAACTTGAAAGGTTTAGGGACATGACCTAGACATAATGAAGAGTTGATAATATTTAGAAGTGGCGCTCCGGCTATACTTATCACTTCTTTTAAAAGTCTAGTTGGGATTGGATCCAACAAGCATGTTGTTGATTTAGCCGAGGTGATAAGTTTGTACAGCTCTTCCTGTCCTACACCTGTAAAGCTCTGAAAATCTAATTGTGAAGCTTTAGACTGGACTGGATCATGAGATGTTAGAGGTTGAATTTCCATTATTTTCTTCCTGATACTATCAATCTTTTCATTGAAGAAGTTCATGAAGTCTTCACTTCTAAGCTGTGATGGGATACTCCCTGCAGGCATCTTAGGATTTGTTAGGCTAGCCACTGTACTAAATAGGAACCTGGGATTGTTTTGGTTTCTTACTATGAGTTGGCTCAGATGCTCAGCCCTAGCCGCTTTTAGAGCCCGTCTATAGCTGTACATACTACCTTTATACGCGATTCTAAAAACTTCTAATTTAGTTTTTCTCCATTTTCGTTCGAGGTTATGGGTTGCTCTCTTTAGGGCGCGAGTATGACTGTTGTGCCAGGTTGCAAGTGTTTTATCTCTGACTTTTTTTAATCTGATGGGAGCAACAGTGTCTAATGTACTGGTAAAAATAGTGCCCATGCTGCTAGTCACTTCATCTAGATCGTCTGCACTTAGGGGTCTGATAAGAAATTGGGACAGATCCGGCAGATTACTTGTGAATTTGTCTTTAGTAGTCGGATTAATATTTCTACTGAATTGATAACGTGGGGAGGCACAGCTACGTTGTTCTACAGGTAGAGTATATACTAAGAGATGATGATCTGTGATATCATCACTTTGTGGTAGAATGTCTATATTAGAGACATCTATACCATGGGATATAATTAAATCTAGCGTATGATTAAAGCGATGGGTCTATTTATATTTTGTTTAACCCCAAAGGAATTTAGCAAATCTATAAATGCGAGTGCTGAAGTGTTGTTAGCATCGTCTACATGAATGTTAAAGTCTCCTACTATCAGCACTTTGTCAGAGTTAACCAATAGGTCTGATAGCAGATGTCCAAACTCTTTAAGAAAATCGACATATGGCCCTGGGGGTCTGTACACGGTGGCCAGAACGAAGTGTTGCAAGGGTTTATTATGTATTTCGCTGAGTGCAACATTAATGATAAGCACTTCAAACGAGTTGAACTTGGGCCTTGTTTTCTGGGTAACAGTGAGAACATCACTGTAGATAGTTGCGACACCACCACCACGACCAGTTTGACGGGGTTTGTGCTTATAGAAATATCCTGACGGAGTAGACTCATTTAAACCAATATATTCATTTGGTCTGAGCCAGGTTTCAGTAAGGCAGAGTGCGTCAAGGCAGCAATCTGAGATAATTTCATTAACAATCAGTGCTTTAGGCGCAAGGGATCTGATGTTGAGAAGCCCAAACTTTAGAGTTATATTGTGATTACTTACTTGGCCTTTTTCTGGTTTTATAGTTATTAGATTGTTTCGAGCAATTTTAACAAATTTATTCTTTTTTCTCACTATTCGGGGAACAGACACAGTTTCTATAGGACAAGCTATGTGTGCGCGTCTATCTGTATGGTAAGTTGTATTGTGGCTATTATGTTTGGAATCTAAGACACGACTTACCGCCAGTCCGATGGTTCGTAGTGTCCTGGAGATGTTGTCTGAGAGGACTGCTGCTCCAGCTCTGCTAGGGTGCAGTCCATCGGTGTGGTAGAGCCTAGGACGCTCCCAGAAAACATTCCAATTATCAACAAAGGGTAATCTCTGTTGCTGACACCAAGATTGTAACCATTCATTAAAAGCGAACAATCTACTGAACCTCTCGATTCCTCGCTGGAATGTGGGAAGCGGTCCATATTAGCTACATGGACCGTGAATGGTCCAGCTTGATTTATCAATTCCACCTGGAAATTGATGCTGCTGAGTGCCTTCTTGATCACGGCTGGTCCCTGCCATTTTGGGGTGAGTTTGGCCATATGCGAGTCCTTCGAGACTGGGAAAAAGCGCGGACCCACACATGTTCGTCCTCAATAAACTTGACTGCCCGTCGTTTGGAGTTATAATACCTCCTGGGCACAGGCTACATTGCTCCAGACGATCTGAAACAGGTCTTCCTGACGCTCCACTGTGGTATAAGCAGGATGATCAGGTTAGATGTTTCGGTGTAGCATTCTCTCTAGCGGTCCCTTCAGCTTGCGTCCAATTGCTACTTCTGCTGGTGTGTAACCGGTGCTCTCCTGCCAGGCAGTATTGATGGCAAACCAAAACTTGACAAACGCTGCGATTGTGAATTTTAATGTCCGATTGGTTCGATCTGTGATGTTCGTTTGGGGCTGGTAGGCCGTGGTGAGCTTTTGGGTTACACCCCACTTTCGGCAGATGGTGTTAAGTAGCTGGGATGTGACCTGCGGACCTCTGTCAGAAACCAGGTAAGCTGGCGTGCCCCACTGTGTAAAAATTTCCCTGGTTAATATGTTGGCTATGTTGTAGGCTTTGGCTGTTCTTAAGGGGAACATCTCGACCCATTTGCTGCAGTCATTGACGACCACCAGCAGATGTTTGTTGAGCCGAGATGTGCAGGGAAATAGACCCATAAGATCTACTCCTAACATGAAACCAGGTTCCACCACAGGTGTACTTTGTAGCAAGCCTGCCAATTTACTAATACGGGGCTTGTACTTCTGACACGTAACACAGTTTTGGCAATACTCCCAGACATCACGGCGTATTTCCAGACCAGCATGCGACCTCCAGCAGCCTCCTCAGAGTCTTCATCCGCCACAGATGTCCACTGAGAGGGTTGTCGTGGGCGTACTGCAGGTATTCAGGCCGCAGAGATGTTGGGATGACCAGCTGAGGTTACAGGTGGTACAGGAATTGGTTAACTACACAGTAGTGAATTTTATTAACATTAGGTTCTAACCTTGCTTCATTCCACAGCATAGAGTGCTTCATCCACCTTTTGGGCCCTCTCCAGCTCTCCCCAGTCACATGACAGACCCCACTGTAGATCAGCTCCTTGATGTACCACCTGATGGGCATTCGTGGTCTCGCTCCCCCTGTGCCATGACAAGGAATCAGGAACGGTGTTGCATTGCCCTTTCCGGTACTGTACCACGAATTAAAATGCCTGAAGCCTGAGTACCCAGCATGTAAGGCGTGAAGGGGTTTGGCTGATTGAAAACCCAAGTTAGAGCAGCATGATCAGTAATAATAGTAAATACTTTTACTACTTTTCCACTGCCCATACCACAGCTAGACATTCCTTCTTTGACGCCGAGTATTTACTTTCAGCTCCATGCAGCAATCAGGAGGCGTAAGCAATCACATGTTCCCCATCCTCGTGGTCTTGGGTGAGCACTGCACCTAGGCCGATGTCACTGGCATCAGTCTGCACCTTAAAGGGGCGGTTAAAGTCTGGAGCTGTTAAAATTGGATTGCTCTGAAGAGCCGTTCAAAGGTCCTCGAAGGCTGACTGGCATTCAGAGGTCCACACCCACTTGGCTCCTTTCTTCTTCAGGGCGTGTAAAGGAACAGCACGCTCTGAGAAGTGGGAGATGAACCGGTGGTACCAACCTGCCAGACCTAGGAAGCAGTGTAGCTCCTTAAGGTTGCAGGGAACAGGGTAAGTTTGAATAGCTGCTACTTTGGTTTCTTTGGTTTTAATGCCTTCTGCTGATATGACGTGTCCTAAGAAGGAGAGAGATGTTTGACAGAGGTTACATTTTTTTAGGTTTACAGTGAGACCAGCAGCTTCAAGGAGTGTAAACACGTGTTGGAGATGGTTGAGGTGGGTACTAATGTTTTTGGAATAAATAACAATGTCATCTATATAGGCAAAACAATATTTCCCAATGGCTTCTGCTAACACGGATGTCATTTGCATTTGAAACGTCGCTCCTGCATTTTTCAGGCCAAATGGAAGACGGGTAAACTCGTATTGGTTGTTTTTAGTGACAAAAGCTGTTTTTGGGATGCTATCTGGATGCATTTCCACCTGCCAATATCCACTATGCTGGTCTAACGAGCTGAACACAGTTGCCCTGTAGAGGGCCTCTAGGATCTCATGGACCTGGGGCATAGGAAACACCATCTAGTGTCCACACAAAAACGGGTCCCACTGTCCATTTTCCCCACCAGCACGATGGACGCGGCCCTTGGCGAGGTAGATGGTCTAATGATCCCTGCTTCCAGCATTTTAGCAACCTCTTCCTCCACAACTTGGTGCTTGTAGACAGGAATAGGGTATGCTTTCTTCCAAACTGATCTCTCATTGGTGGTGTAAATATGATGGGTTATAACCTTGGTGTGGCCAATTCTATGAGTGCATAGAGTCAACCACTCTAACAACAGCTCCTGTAACCGATATTTGTGTTCTTCTGACAGGGTGGCATTTCTCACCAGGTCAGAGATTATTGATTTGGTGGAATCTGATATTTGAGACACCAGATTTGCCACATAAAGGGAAACTTGGCCATGGGTAGAGGTACGAAGTGGAAATTTTTCTCCTTCTCTACCTGTTATGGTGTAGTAGCGCTGGATAAAATTAATCTTTACACCAGCCTCTATTAAAAAATCCAGCCCAAGTACGCAGGCAAATGCCAGATCACAATCTTTCATGATAAAGAAACAAACCTCCGATACTACTCCCTGCAAGGAACATTGGGTCTGTAGTTTACCTATGGCTGCCTGTACTAAGCCATTGGCTAATGAGAATGACTGCCCCCTTGCTGACTGCCATTTTTTGGTCGGTCTCTTTATCTTCTTCCACAAGGTTTCAGTCATGAGGGAGAAGGTGCTGCCCGTGTCGATGATGGCTGTACAAAGAACATGGTTTAGGGTGATTTGTACCATCAACAGAGAATGGCTAGTCTGAGTAATACAGAGGCTGGTTGTTTTTTTTCCCTCCTTTATCTGTTTGGGTGTTGGAACAGGATTTTGCTTTTGCCTAAACATCTTGGCCGCATTAAAATCCCTCTCCACCAGTGTTCAAATTCGCACCAGCTTGCTTTTGGAGGTTACTGTGCTTTGCAACAGGCTCGCAATACGGGGATTACAGTTCCGCAGTGTTGCCTGCACTATTTCTCTCTCCGTCATCCCTGGTTTCCACCTCAGTCACAGAGCACGATATTGAAAGGCGAAGTCCCTAATGCTCTCGTCAGGGTGCTGGATCCGTTCCTTCAGACGCTTTTCCGCTTCGACATCATGGTCCTCGGTAAGGAATGCCTTAAACAGAGCAGATTTAAATGACACCCAGCTTTTCACATTGTGTATTTCTGCTGTCCACCAGTCTTTTGCAGTGTGGAAGAGTACAGAGGGGAGTGCGGCCAGTATCTCACCATCAGCGAGGGAATGTAAGGCTAGATATTCCTCGCATTTTTCTACAAAACTAATAGGGTCTTCTCCCTCAGTACCACCAAACCTGGGAAACTCTAACTACAGGAGCCTTGAAAGTAGAAGTGTGTGAGCAGCTATTAGGAAATGGTGGATGTGGTGTGAATCCTGACCAAGGAAAAGGAGTGGACGCAGCGGCAGGTTGGGCATTCATCATGGCCTTTAACTGCTCCTCACACTGCTTTTTCACTATCTGACACAGTTGTTGCATCTCTGCCTGAACATTCTCCAGCTTGTGATGGTAAGTTAACACATTTGTTTTATAGTTGCGTTGCAGATCACCCACCTGATCTGACGGATCTGATCTGATGGTCTCTGAACAGTGAGCATGTCATGTAAGGTGTCCAGGAATGCAATAATGTGTGCAGTGTTGTATGGGCCTATGGTTGCATGATGGTGAACAACACCATTTTGGCTTATAGCTGCACACATGGTTATGTTACCATCACGTTGTCCTGGGACATTGATTGCACGGTGTCCAATAATGTTCTTGCCACGTCTCCTGGTTTTACTGAGGTTAAAACCGGCATCATCTACAAAAAGTAGCTCATGTCCCATGGCATCTGCTTCTAGTTCCATCACTCTCTGGACAAGACAAAACAAATGCAACACATCAGGTCCATGCACAGCACTACAGTATGCACTTCCAAATTCAGAACCGATGACACTATAGCTTACCTGCACATAGTTATATCGCAGTTGCTTTACACGTTCTGTGTTTTCTCGAAAAGAACTCTGTAAATTAGCTTCATTCTTATTCTGTGGCGCGCAATTACACGACTTAATGCAGAAATGCTTGCACTGTGTATACAGGGTGGGCCATTTATATGGACTGGCCCACGACGACCAATCCACTTTTCAGGAAACTGTTCATCTAGGAATGCTCGGACCTGACACCCATAATGTGGTGGTGCACCATCTTGCTGGAAAAACTCAGGGAACGTGCCAGCTTCAGTGCATAAAGAGGGAAACACATCATCGTGTAGCAATTTCAAATATCCAGTGGCCTTGAAATTTCCATTGATGAAGAATGGCCCCACTATCTTTGTACCCCATATACCACACCATACCATCACTTTTTTTGTTCCAACAGTCTTGGAGGGATCTATCCAATGTGGGTTAGTGTCAGACCAGTTGAATGGCCCCCAAGGTCTCCCGATCTGACCCCCTTAGACTTTTATCTTTGGGGTCATCTGAAGGCAATTGTCTATGGTGTGAAGATACGAGATGTGCAGCACATGAAACTATGGATACTCGAAGCCTATGCTGGCATTTCTCCTGAGTGGGAGAAGAGGGTTGCATTGACAATCCATCACAATGGGCAGCATATTGAACACATTTTATAAGTGATCAGAAACTCGTAAATAACTCATGAAAGAATAAAGTTAAGTTAAAACCAAGCACACCATTGTTTTTCTTGTGAAATTCCCAATAAGTTTGATGTGTCACATGACCTTCTTCCTATTGGAAAAACAAAAGTTGGATCCAAGATGGCCGACTTCCAAATGGCCACCATGGTCACCACCCATCTTGAAAAGTTTGCCCCCTCACATATACTAATGTGCCACAAACAGGCCATTAATATCACCAACCATTCCTATTTTATTAAGGTGTATCCATATAAATGGCCCATCCTGTATTTTGAAAGATGGTGTCATTATCGATTATGCGCTTCTGTATTTCGCACAGTCTTATTGCATTATTAGCAAACAGCATGTTCACTATATGGGTCTCTTGTTCTGCAGCGAGCATTCTTCCTCTGCCCCCAACATCTGGACGTCTCGCAATTGTGTAAAGTAACAATTTCAGTATTTTTGCATGTATGGTACTGTTGTGTTTCTCATTAGAGTATGGCAGTGCTACAAAGTACTTACCGATTCTCATTTCGAAATGTCCTAATGATGCTTGCCACAGTGTAGCGGCTCAAATTAGGCTGAACCCGTTGGCCAGCTTCACTCAGGGTCATCCCATGGTTGATGACATGGTACACTATTGTAGCTCTGATGTCATCAGTTATTCTATTTCTTACTCTTCTTACCCTTCCTCTTTCCCCTCCTCGTCCTCTTCTTGCTCCTCCTTGTCCTCTTCCTCTTAACTTTCTCTAACCCTCTTGCTTCTTCAACTCCATGTCCTCTTCCTCGGCCTCCTCGGCCTCCTCTGATTCTCACTCTTCTCACTCTTACTGCTCCTTCCATTGTACTCCACATAGACAGCTTACCTGTGGCTTATTTATAGTGCTTAGGCTGATTGCAAAGTGAACTAATTATCTAAAACAGTTTTCACATGTGACAGACAGTTGGCAAAATAGTGTTAATGATAGGCATACATGTGTATAATTTTGGAGTGTGTTGGAAATTTGGTAATTGAGTGTAGCAGTGAGTTGTGTTTAAAGTTCTGCAAAAAGAGTGTTGTGGAGTGAATTGTGCCTACAGTTTTGCAAAGAGTGTGTTACAAAATTGCAAACTGGTCTCTGAACAGTGAGTGCAAAGCAGTGTTTGTGCTTTTAGTTTTGCTAACTCAGTGAGTGGTTTTGCTATAAGTATTCATAGTTTTAGAAATTTTGCTATAAGAATCACAGTTAGGGTTTAAACCATCAGAGAAAACTGTAATTTAACAGAGAGGATTCCCGCAGCGCCCCCGGTGGCCGGGAGCCCATAATCATGCAACAGCCTGTTACAACAGGAAGTGTGTGAAACAGTGTGTGATTACAGTGAGTGTGTGATTACAGGAAGTGTGTGAATAATCTGTGTGATTATAGTTACCCTGTGATTATTGTGAGTCTGTGATAATAGTGAGAGAGTAATTACAATGGCTGTGTGATTATAGTAAGTGTGTGATTCTAGCGAGTGTGTGTTTACAGTGAGTGTGTAAATATAGTGAGTGTGTAATTATAGAGTTTGTGATTATAATGAGTGTGTGATTATAGTATGTGATAATGTTGACTCTGTGATTATAGTGAATATGTGATTATAGAGTGTGTGATAACAAGAAGTGTGTGATTAAAATGAATGTGTGATTACAGTGAGTGTGTGATTACAAGACGTTTGTGATTACTCTGTGTGATTATAGTTACCCTGTGATTATTGTGAGTGTGTGATTACAATGACTGTGGTATTACAGTGAGTTTGTGA
>QNUK01000704.1:198778-218778 GCA_013621035.1 Clarias magur
TTCCCAGGGTGGGAGGTTAAATCCAAATTGTTTATACAGGTTTATAACCCTGAAAGTGTTGAATTAACACTGGAGAATTTACTGTGTACAGACCAACTGAACATGGCAGTTAGCCTACAGCACCTGGAGAACTGGAGGAAACCCACTGAACATGGAGAATATGCAACTCCACACACACAGACTAATGGTGAGATTTAAACCCCAGACCCTAAAGTGCGAGGCCCCACTATGTGCTGTGTATAAACACATCTCACTCAGAGAGCTTTTGCCCTTTTCACCCGGTAACTTTTAAGTACTAAGTCTGAAAGGCAGACTGATTAAATCCACAGTGATGACGTCACACCCTGATCCACTGAGCTTCTGAGTCACGGCACACACTGTGTAACGGTTTACATCATGGACATTTTATTGAGGAGCTTTATCAGGACCTCACACACTGCTGTGGAAATGATACACAGTGAAGGTATGCGTGTGTGTGTGTGTGTGTGTGTGTGTGCGTGTGTGTGTGTGTGTGTGTGTGTGTGTGTGTGTGTGTGTGTGTGTGTGTGTGTGTGTGTGTGTGTGTGTGTGTGTGTGTGTGTGTGTGTATAGACTGGAAGCTCTGGAACATCTATTAGATGACTAGTACTGAAACTTTCCCTCTTTACTATATGCATCATAAATATTATTCCTGGTACCATTCCTGTCCATTTTGTGAATTTCTAAGTCACTCTCATCATGGCTGGATGAACTCGGGTGAGGTTCATGGGTTAAAATGGAACTCCTACTAAGCAAGTCAAGAAGGTTTCTCAACACTGGGGCACTTTAAATAGGTTTATAGTACACTGTACAACTGAAAATAAGTCACTATTATGATTCAAAAAAGGTACAGTTAAGAATCTTTGTTTAATTTCTGCTGTGATTAATGAGATTAATGAGATGGTGGGGGGGGGGGTGGAGTGTTTTTTTGGGGGTCATAAATCACATGCATCTCAGGGAAGGTCATTTGCTGGCTAAACTTGATTTTTTTTTTTTTTGTTTATTCAGTGTTTTCAAGAACACAGTGTTACCTGTTATCTCAATAAATACCCCTGTAAGACGTTGTGCTAACAACACAGTATTAATTCTTTCAACATTTATCTAGATGGATTTTTTTTACAGTGAGCTTGATGATTCAGAGACAGAGTTACATATATGTGTGATGTACAATGTGTGGAGGAAGACGTATTCAATGATAAAATAATTAGCATATGTTAGAGTATCAACCCTAACCCTAATTACGTACAATGAGTGCATTGATTATAGGTGAATGCAATGAGGGAAGATATTGTATACCTAGGGTTATGTTTGAGAAGGTTATATACATGTGTGCAAATTGTTATGGAATTAGGGAGGTTATTATATACAATATGTGCATCAGTTATATGAATAGTGCAATCCTGAGTGATTACAATAGTGAATTATGAGCAGCAATTATGGGTAGTACATTTGAATTTACAGTGTACGTTTAGTGGTAAATCATAAGCAGTGCAAAGTAAGTAGGTTTGGACAGAGTATTCAGTTTAATGTGGCCGGGTGGAGGCAGAGTTCAGCAAGGAAACAGCTGCAGGGAAAAAGCTCTTCCTGAACAGGAGGCAGGAGGGCAAAGAGTCTTTGGTCAGGATGAGAGAAGTTCTTTGTGATGTTGTATGCTCTGCTGAGACAACACTGTAAATATTCTCAATATTAAGAAGTGAAGCTCCTACGATGCGTTGGGCAGTTTTCATTACCCACTGCAGTGATTCTGAGTCCGACACAGTGCAGTTTCCATACCAGACTGTAATACAGCTGGTCAGGACGCTCTCAATGGGCAACGATGGAAGTCCACCAGGATGTCTGAGGAGAGATGATTTTCCAGATCTTTAAGCTAGTGACATGGTACACCACTGCTCCTTCAATATGAATGGCTGTGTGCATGGTACCGTCCTCAAGTCCACTATGAGCTCCTCTGTCTTATTGGTGTTAGGCAGCAGGTCATTGCTGGCAGGCCACACAGCTTGGTGGTCTACCAACACTCTGAGTTGACTCATCAGTGTCTTAGTCACGGAGGACACGTCCGGGGATACCATCAGGCCCTGCAGGTTTCCGTGCATCGATTCTGCTCAGTACTGCACTGACATTGCTGGTGGAGAGTGTGAGTGGCTGGTAGTCTGCAGAGAGTTTTAATTGCTGACTCTTTTCAAAGCATACATAGAATTTATTTAGCTCAGTAAGAAAGAAGCTACTCAAAACTCAGCTTGTAGCAGTGCTTGGCCATCCTTATGCCCTGCTTCATATTAGTCCTGGCTGTACTGTAATGCTGTGCATCACCAGAACTAAAGGCAACATTGTGGGCCTTCAGTAAGAGGCAAACCTCTCTGTTTATCCAGTGCTTCTGATTGGGTGTACGTGGTGATCCATTTTTGGGTGGTGACACTGTCTGTCGTGGGGTTAATATAGTCCAGCAACCAAGCTTCAGTCAGTGTGTTGAAATTGCCTCCACTGGCCACAATTTGATTGTACTCACTGTGGGTTTTACATGTTGAATGAGTGGTGAACGATTTAGTTTAAGTTAGTTAGTTAGCCTCCATGATGAATTTTTCTTTATTTCTCCGACATTAATTTCGGCTGTAGCTCATGAGAATGTGATGCGACTCCAGAGGAGATACAGCGATGTTTAACTGAAAGATGAATCTTTTACAGTCAAGGTCATGTGTGTGTGTGTGTGTGTGTGTGTGTGTGTATGTCTGTCTGTCCTTCTAATGTAACTGTACAAGATGAGGAGTTGCTCTGATTTAATTCAGATGTTCCTCTGTTCCTCGTTAAAACTTCATGCTGACAACAAGGAATTTAATGATCACACAGAGTGTGACATTCGGAGAAGAGACAAACTTCAAAAAAACTCTCTTAAATTTACAAAGAAATGCCATATTGGATGAGTTGACAATGGCCAAAGATCAGAGGTCAAAAATGGGATGTCTGTGTGTGTTTGGGATGCAGTGAAGCAGAAGAGGGATAAACACACACACACACACATACGCACACACGCACGCACACACACACACACACACAGCAGCAGTCTGCAGAAATGATGAAAGCTTCCCCTCCTCACTGAAGCGTAAAAGCAAGAAAGATTTTGTCCAAATGGTTGACAGTGAGCTGCTGAGAGACACGCTCTGACCCACAGCAGGTTTACTCTCAGATTAACACCATAAACACACACACACACACACACTGGCAGAGATACTTTTAATTTATGTTCTTAACATGGCTTTTACTTTTTTACACTTTTACTTTTATGAATATTTTCACTTCCTGATTGCGAGCTGAAACATTCTGATCGTCAGATGGGAAATTCCCTGGATCATCTCTCAGGTCAAAATTCTCACTCACACGTCTGTGTGTGTGTGTGTGTGTGTGTGTGTGTGTGTGTGTGTGTGTGTGTGCGTGTGTGTGTGTGTGTGTGTGTGTGTGTGTGTGTGTGTGTGTGTGAACAGACACACAGTTCTCCTGAGGTTTAATATTGAAAAGATATTTGAGATAAAAAAAATTAATAAATCTTTTTTTTTTTCAGACAGGAAGTAGAGGCGAGTGCTGACTCACGCTGAACCTCTAATTTTCCTTCATAAACATTTGATATTGTGTGAACGCTGCGAGGTGAGAAGCAGGAAGTCTTTATCTTTGAAACACACACACACACACATACACACACACACACACACACACACACACACACACATACACAGTTCCCCGATGTCATGAACATGGCCTTGTTCTGGGGATCAGGAACTGCTGAAGTGGAATGTTAAGATCTCTCAAAACTGAGGAAAGGAAAAGATAAAAATCCAACTCTCTCTCTCTCACACACACGCACACACACACACACACACACACACACACACACACACACACACACACACACACGCACACACACACACACACACACACACACACACACACACACGGTTTAAATGTGTGAATGTTCCTGATGGGAAGCAGATTATAAAAACAGACAATAATAAGAACATAAAATGAAGAAAAAATCCAAATCAAACAATAAACAACAATAAATTGTTGTTCAGGAAAATTAACATCAGAAGAAGAGGTGTGCGTGTGTGTGCTTGATCGACAATTTCCACATAAACACTGTCGAGAAGACTGAAACAGCACCAAAGACTGGCATTACTGTCTCATCCACGTTCACGCTGGCGTGATGTCATCACGTTGTTGTCGTCATTACCGTTTCCCACTTTCACAAACTTTATGTCTAACTGTTCCAAGCAGAAATTCCTGATGGTTATTATTCACTAGCCTTCCTTGAATCAGCGCTGCATCACGACAAGGTGTTTTAGCAGACTCATAAACCATGTACGACTTCATTACAAACCGCGCCACCAGTGCTGGGAGGTAAATCTGGACTGGGCTGCTGTCTTACCTGCTAACAAACACCTGGATCCCTGTTAGTGCAGAGGCTCTGAACCTGCAGCACTCTTCTGCAATAACCCTCTCCATGCACTGTCTATTAGAGCATGCTGCTTAGGGGCGGTGGTGGATCAGGTGGTTAAGGCTCTGGGTTGCTGATTGGAGGGTCAGGGGTTTAAACCCTGCCCCTGTCAGTTTGCCACTGTTGGGTTCTTGGGCAAGGCCCCGCACCCTACGCGCTGTATGTCCCAGGTCCCAGGCAGAAAATTAGAGGGTTACAACAGGAAGGACATCCGACATTGTGTGTCAAATTATTCCATGTTTCTCCCCTTAAAGTAAAAGGTACAAAGCGAAATAAAAAAGCATATGTTTTAAAAGTTTTTAATATTTTTTCTTCACGTCATTGACGGTTTTGGAGATGGGACTAACACGAGCTGCCAGTTTCCATCTTTATGTGATGGTCTAACATTTTTCCATTTGGCTGCAGACTGATGATTCTATGTTTCCTTTCCTCACTTTCAGACACCCAGCTTGTGTGCGTGCGTGCGTGCGTGCGTGCGTGCGTGCGTGCGTGCGTGCATGCGTGTGTGCGTGCGCGCGCGCGTGTGTGTGTGTGTGTGTGTGTGTGTGTGTGATGCACATGTCTGGACTCTCTCTTTCTTTCCACATGTACACAAAAACATTTTTTTTATTATTGCAATACAATGATACACAGGATGTGATAAAGATCTTGAGTGTGTGTTTAAGGTGTGTCACATCAACCTCATGTATCTTTTAGGGATATTGTGAGTTTTTCCAGGTGGAATGACTTCCTGATGATGATGATGATGATGATGATGATGGTGATGATGATGATGCACTTTGCTGGTTGCAAAGCTGTAGACGTGATCAGTGTGTTTGCTCTCTCACTCCTTCGTCACAGGAAGTCTGCTGCTGTAATTTGGGACACTCATCTGCTCAAGGGAGAAGTACCAGGGGAGCGATGTCACGTCTCTGATGGACCATAAACGGACAGAGGACAATGAGGAACAGACCTCAGTGTGTGTCTCAGTCAGTCAGTCATGCCACTGAATGCCATGAACAGCTGAGTCACTAATCTCACTGGTCTACCATCAACACTGAGAAAGAAATGTGGTCATAGAAAACATCCTGAATGAGCGTGATGATGGAAATCATTTAAACACTAACGAAATCAAATTGTGAAAAATAAAAAGCAAAAAAAAAATTTTTAAATACAGTAAAACTACACTACATGCACAATGAGAGAATTCACAGGATTAGGACTAAACCTTTACATTTAGGCATTTGACAGATGTTTTTATCAAGACTTACAAAAGTGTTTTGAGGTTTCATTGGATAGATCCTTACACTGGTTACCAGGCTACTAACTAAGGACCATCAGTCAAACACTGTATTTGGGTGTTGGGGGGCTGGATTAACCCAAATATCGAAGAAACAGATATATCACTTAAAGATTGCCGGTGACTCGGCTGTACAGACATTTAGAAGAAGTTCGTTTCACCAGAGGTGCTAGAACAGAAAACAGTCTAGATGCATGTCTACCTTGGTCCTTGAGAGATGGTGGGTTCAGCCAAGCAGTGCCGGAGGGTCGGAGGGAATGCAGTGAGGTGTGGGTGTGATTAGAGCTGAGAGGTAAGTGGGTGCTGGGCCATTTTTAGATTTGTATGTAAGCATCAGTGTTTTGATTTTGATAAGCGCAGTACAGGAAGCCAGGTGAGGGAGCTGAGAAGTGGGTGGTGATGTAAGAAAATTGAAAACAAGTTGTGCAGCTGCATTTGGGATCAGCTGCAGACGACGAAAGGTGGACAGACCTGCCAAAAGTGGGTTGCAGTAGTCCAGTCTTGAAATAACAAGGGACTGAACAAGCACCTGAGTAGCATGAGTAGAGAGAAAAAGAAAAATTCTTCTAATGTGGTGAAGAAATTGACAAGAGCGAGTAATGTTAACATTGTGTGGGGAATATGACAGTTGCTTGTTCAGAGTTACCCCAAGGTTGCAGGCCGTGACAGAAGAATTGTTGTTCATGGAGTTCATGAGATCCTAATTGGAGAAGGAATCACCTGGAATGAACAGCAGATTAGTTTTTACTGAGATTAAGGATCAGGTGATGAGCTGCCATCCAGGATGAGATATCTACCAGACATGCTAAGATCCGGGTGGAAACCTGAGCATCTAAGGGAGGAAACAGAATAAGTAGTGTGTCATCTGCATAACGATGGAATGAAAAGCTGTGTGAGGATATGACCTCACCAAGAGGGTATAGAGAGAGAACAGAAGAGGACCAGGTACTGTTAGAGACCAGTGGAGAGTCTGCATAGAGTAGATGTGGATCCTCTCCATGTTACCTCATACCACCAGTCTTTTACAGTAAGTAGGGTGCAGCTGAGAGGTTCAGGTAGATGTGGACAGATTACAGTTTAGGTGATCAAGCATCTGATCAAGAATCTTTGGGTTGTGCTGTGAAAGGCTTTATGTAGCGGTTTGACTGTCCTATCAAGATATTGTAGAGAAATGAACGCAATCCAACTTTGGATTATTATTTTGAAGAAATGTTGTGATGTTGAATAAGCTTATCAAAAGGATGCCACAGTTATAATTAAAACAATAGGTAATCCAATGCAGTATTAGAGTATATGACATAAAGTATATATATATATATATATATATATATATATATATATATATATATATATATATCCATATACTGCATATGTACAGTGTGTGTATGTGAGCATACAACAGCTGTAGTGTGTTTAGTCTGTTGATTATGCACTGTGCGTCTTAAGTAGTAAAAAACGTCTGGTTACAACTAGTGAGTCACACACACACGAACACACACACACACGCACACACACAACAAATAGAGGGAGAAAGAATGGGGAAATCCTGATGCTTCCTCTCACAAAGCCCCACACACAGAAATTTCACTTTCACTGAAGGAAGTTTCTCTGAAACACACACCATCATGACACTGCTATCTTTGACTCCATCTCTCTGTCTCTGTCTTCCTCTTTCCTCCCTCCCTCTATCTTTCTGTCTGGTATTAAACTATTCTCCTTTACAACATGTCTGTTAGATAGAACTAGGTGTTAAAAGAATATTATTATAATAATGTTATAGAATAAAGTCTTTCTTTCTCTGATCCTCAGTGCTTTCCTCTGGTCCGGGTAGCGATGGCTCCAGATCCTGTACCAAATTGGAGTTCATCGACTCCACATTCACACAGGTTCATTTGTACATCTACAGTATAGGTTTTGCCAATCTGTAGTTTTTTTGCAATAAATTTGGCTGAGAGTTCAAGTTAGCTGTAATGAGCACTGAGTCATTCCTCTCCTCCCTTATGAAAGTAGCTGGCAGGCAAACGGCTTACATCTGCTCTGCTCTGAGAGAGAGAGAGAGAGAGAGAGAGAGAGAGAGAGACAGAGAGAGAGAGAGAAACACAGAGAGAGAGAGAGAGAGAGAGAGAGAGAGAGAGAGAGACAGAGAGAGAGAGAGAGAAAGAGAGAGAGACAGAGAGAGAAACACAGAGAGAGAGACAGAGAGAGAGAAAGAGACTAAACCCAGCCCTCTCTGTCAGCCGGTCCTGAGACTCACTAACACACTGCAGTCTCAGAGCAGCACCGCTCAGGACAGTCTCATCAGAATCAGACACATCACTGATCAGATGAGGAGAGAGGATCTGGAGCACTGGGACAGTATATATATATGTATATATATATATATATATATATATATATATATATATATATATATATATATGTATATATGTATGTTTTAAATGATTGTATGTTTTCTAATTGCTTTGGCAACAATGTAATGCTTCTGTTAACATTCATGCCTCTTCTGAACTGAAATTCTGAGAGACAGAGAGAGAGAGAGAGAGAGAAACACACACAGAGAGAGAGAGAGAGAGAGAGACAAAGAGAGAAACAGAGAGAGAGAGACAGACAGACAGAGAGAGACGGTGCCTTTTGTTTGAGAGGAATGTTTCTTGCCTGCCGATTAACGTCTGTTTCCGGGGCCTCTTTCCTTTCTTTACTTATTTCACCCCTGATAATTTCTTTTTAGATGCCCCAAACCCTCAGTCTAGTGCCCTAGACTGCTTACATGCCCCCACTTCAAACTCTCTTTGCCTTCCTTTCCCCTCTCCACCCCCCTGATTTTTGTTTCTATAATGACTTTCACCCTTGTAACCCCTGTGCAAGTGCACTAGACCTCTGACACTCCCATGTCTCTCACCACCACAGCAGGGAGCAAATCAAAACTTAATTTGATACTAATCCATCTAACTGACCCGCCAAATCCTGAGGTACTGCACACTTTGATCTGAGAGCGGGCCAATCAGGGAGGGAGAAGAAGATTAAAGTGCCAAAAGCCTCTTAACTGCTGAAGACAGAAAGTGAAGTTTACTTTCTTTCTTTTTTCCATTCATTTAATTCCCTTCATTCCTTTCGTGTGTGTGTGTGTGTGTGTGTGTGTGTGTGTGTTTGGTCATTTTCAAATTATATGTTTTTAATATGTGATAATTGCACACTATAATCAAACTAACCAAATTCACACACTCATTATAACCTCACATTCATTAAAATCACAACTTTGCTATAATCACACAGCTACTATTATCACACACTGTATAATCAAACACCCATGATTCTTGATTCTGATTGGTCAGAAGGTCTCGCTTTACCACTTGACCCGAGCTCGGCAAGACTGATTTAAACTTCTCAATTATCTAGCTTAATCCAGCCTTATATTGTAACTTTTGTTCTTTTATGAAAAGTGAACACAATAAATAAGTATTTTTATAATATATTCACTTGAAATGCTTTTTATATCACTAGTTTTAATTGTTTTCAGCACACCCGTTTCTAGTCGGCTATTCCATTAGCATTGCAAGCCATTTAGCCAGGCTACCACAAGTTTGCCTATGTTTTCCACGCTGATTATTTCTGTTACTACTCCTCGTAAACACCATGTTAGTTGTGTTTCTGCCTCTGAGTGCAGTTGAGGATACATTTGAGCTGCACTCTGTGGATTTGGAGCTGGAGGCTGTGGAGAAGCAAATCCCTGACCTAGAGGTGAAGCTGGCCCAGCTATGACAGCGGAAAGCCATACTAGAATCATCACGGACCAACGCTTACGTGTCTCAGGTAAATCCTCGTCATGACACAAATCCTTCCACAACCCCAACCCCGCGTCTTTCTTTGTCCAGGTCCAACGCACTAAGGACACGGCCTGCCCAGGTATCATTCACCCGTCTTTGAGATCTCGACCGCTTTGCTCCCCTTTGAGAGACGTGGTGATCATCGAAGAATCGATCTTCTAACACATCCATGCTACCTCGGCTAAAGGTAAGGTGTGGACTCGCTGTTTACCTGGTGCTTGTGTTTTTGATGTTGCCGCACAGGTGCCCACCGACCTGAAAGAGAACATCGGCATGAACGACACCAGTCTGAGGCAGACGGAGAAGGACTTCAGGATACTGGTTGAGAAGGTATGCAGCACATCACCCATGACAAGTATCATTGTATCAGGACCACTCCCCACATTTCAGCAAGGAATCAAGAGATTCAGTAGACTGTTTGCCTTTAATGAATGATTACAATCATGGTGTCAACAGCAGAAATTACCTAGAGCACTTATTGTTAAAGAAATTATCTCAGACTCTAGTCTTGACGCACTGTGCCTTACCAAAACCTGGCTTAAACCAAATGAATATATTGGTCTGAGTGAGTCTACACCATCAGGATATTTCTATAAGCATAAGCCCCGTCAAACTGGTCATGGAGGTGGTGTTGCAACTATGGATAACAATTTACTTACTATTACTCAGAAAACAGGACCTAGATTTAACTCCTTCGAAGTCCTCATCCTTAATGTTACACTTCCTGACATACATAATTGCTATAATCCAGACAAGGAGAACGCAGATGAGATGTTTATTAACAAATGAGGTAAGAAACACGACAGTCAAAACCGGCAAGGATGATCTAACTCGAAAGTCCAGTAAACAGGCGAGGGTCGGGCAATGTACAACGGGCATGAACTGGGATGGACTAAACTCATGACTGAAATGGCAAGATCAAAATCCAAAAGAGCATGCAAAATTCAGAAAGCGTGGCAAATGACACTGAAACTAGTTCACAGGGAGCGTATACTTCGTGAAGACTGTAAGTATGTGAGTCTTTTTTATCTATGTCTTGTATTTAGTCTCAGGTATGTTAGTTCTTAGGTGAGCTAGAGCATTGGAGTTGGGAGTTGTAGTTCTTGTTTGCTGTAGTTCTGACAATCATAAATCCCTGCTATATCTTGCATATATCCACCGTGTATAGACCGCCAGGGCCCTATGCTGATTTTCATAATGAGTTTGGACATCTACTGTCAGATGTATTCATTAACTGTTGATTGTAGGAGACTTTAACATTCATGTAGATGATGCAAATAACCTTCAGGACTCACATTTCTGGATTTACTAAATTCAGGTTAAAAAGAACATAAACAGATCAACTCGTTGTTTTAATCAAACACCAGATTTAATTATATCCCATGGTATACATGTCACTAATATAGAGGTTCTACCCCAAAGTGATGACATCACAAACCATCACCTTTAAGTACATACTCTACCTCTAGAACAGATTAGCTGTGTCTCCCCTCTTTATCGTTTGGTAGAAATATTAATCCGACTACTAAAGACAGATTCACAAGTAATCTGCCGGATCTGTCCAAACTTCTTACTAGAGCCCTAAATGCAGATGATCTAGACAAAGTGACTAACAGCAGAGGCACTATTTTTATATAAGCTCACTAGACACTGTTGCCTCCATTAGATTAAAAATTAATTAGAAGTTTTTAGAATTGCATATAAAGACATTATGTCTATAGACAGGCTCTAAAAGCTGCTAGGGCTGAGCATTTGAGCAAGAAACCAAAGCAATCCCAGGTTCTTATTCAGTATAGTGCCTAAACTAACGATACCCAAGATATCTGAGTATTCCATCACAGTTTAGTAGTGATGACTATGAATTTCTTCAATGAAAAAAATTGACAGTATCAGAGAAAAAATAATGGATGTGTTACAGATGAAGGTAGAGACGGATGCAAATGCGTGCAATAGCAGAGGTCTATTGCTAAACTGCAACAAACAATTCCAAAACGGTAATCCAAAAGGCAAGGTCAAAAGACAGGCAAGGTCAAATAACAGGCAAGGTCAGGCGAGGTACAAACAACAATAGTAGGGTCAGGGCAAAACTCAACAATACTTATACAAAAATGTGGTCAAAAGACGAATATCCAAAATACAGATCAAAGTCTTAAATATAGATGGGAAGGTACTAAATAGTACTTCACATTGTCGCAGTGCTTTCAAATACTTGAAAACAGGTGAACAGGTGAGTTCAATCAGAACACCTGTTCCTCTGGTTCTATCACAGGATGTTCAACCTCTGACAGTATATCGTGATCCAGTCCAGCCTAAAGCTTCTCATTTAGTTTTTCAAAGCTTTACAAGTATAGGATAGGAAGAGCTGTACAAACTTATCACCACAGCTAATTCAACAATGCGTTTGTTAGATCCAATTCCAACTAGATTACTAAAAGAAGTGATACATACAGCTGGTGAGCCGCTTCTAAACATTATAAATTCTTCACAATATTTAGGTCACGTCCCTAAATCTTTCAAGTTGGCAGTTATTAAGCCGCTTCTTTAAAAAAAAAAAACTAACCAAGACCGTAATTAAATAAATTACAGACCAATTTTAAATCTGACTCATCCTGGTGCTGAACTGGACTCCATGATAACACTTATGCTGAACTCCCAGCTGCCTAACACAATATGTCAGCAAAAAATTCCCAAATGATGGGAATGAATGATTATGCCCAAGATGAGGATGGGTTCCCAGCTGAGTCTGGTTCCTTTCAAGGTTTCTTCCTATTGCCATCTCAGGGAGTTTTTCCTTGCCACCATCGCCCTTGGCTTGCTCAGGGACAATCTAATCATTATGATCTATACACATGTTTACTTGCTCCTACACATTTCCATAATCTTCTTTTAATTTTGTTAAGCTGCTTTGAGACAATGACCTCACTTATTACAATTACACACTTACTTTAATCACACACTTGCTATGACCACACACACTTGTTATAATCATGCACACTAATTACACACACTAATATGCACTCGCTATAATCATGCACTCATTATAATCACCCGCTTGCTTTAATCACACTAACAATAATCACACACTGTATAATCACACACTTTCGATAATCAAAAACTCACTATAAATCACACACTGTATAATCAAATACAGTCTACAATCAGTGAAGATCAGTGGTTCGATTCCCAGCTCCACCAGATTATCATTTGCCAAAAACACATGCCCACTTGACAGCATCAATGCTCGACCCAGTTTCCCAGAACAACCAGCTACTTATAACAATTCTAATGAGCTACCTCGGTTCAGGTGAGCTCTGAGTCGACTAACAAAACTACACAAACACAAACATGCACACAGTGCCCTCTAGGGGTGGTCCTTTACACACACTCTATAATCACACTATCTATAACCTGTCTGTGCGATAATAATTTAAATACCTGAACGAGTGTCAGGAGCTGGTGATGTTTTTCCATCATAATGCCTCTGCTTATGCTGTGTGATGCCTCTTCCATATCTAGACCACATGAAATTCACTGTTTTGCTTATGAGCTGAAAAACTTGAAATTATGACCTCTGACTGTGAGCCGATTACCTCACAGGCCGTGAGAACAGATATATCAGATGATATTATAGCAAGCAAACATCCCTTGCAAGAATAACAATTGTTAAAAACACTATACAAATAGAATTTTATTGAATTGAATAATCACACACTATAAGCTGTCAGAAAAGTTTCCATATGGAGAGGGAAATTAACAATTTTTACCAAAATATAAATTTATCTACAGAACCTCGTCTCTCCCATGGATGATGAACTTGTTTAACATATCTGGTGTTATGTGTGTAACTGCCTCATTATTTTAATTTCTTCCATGTTTTGACTCTCTTATTACACCACATACATTCACACACTCACTATAATCACACACTCACATGCACATGTGATTTTCTTTAGAATTCCCATGTATTGTTTTTTATCACCATTATCACACTCTGCACTCAGCCCAAACGCACTTCCCCTTGGCTCTACCCATTGTAATTAATGTGTGGAAACATCACTGCACTGTGTGTGTGTGTGTGTGTGTGTGTGTGTGTGTGTGTGTGTGTGTGTGTGTGTGTGTGTGTGTGTGTGTGTGTGAAAGAGAGAGAGAGAGAGAGAGAGAGAGAGAGAGAGAACCACAGCACCCCCTGTGTGCCTAACACAGATTTTTGAATATTCATTTTGCTCCTGTTTTAGTGGGTAGGAGGAACGCAGTAACTGGTACAAACTGTGTGTGTGTGTGTGTGTGTGTGTGTGTGTGTGTGTGTGTGTGTGTGTGTGTGTGTGTGTGTGTGTGTGTGTCAGTCAAGAAAAAGAGACATAAGAAAAAATGAGAATAAAAGAGAGGAGCAAAGAGGAATACAATAAGGGGAGGAGATAGGGGGAAGAAAAGAAGAGAAAGAAATGATTTATGGAGAGCAAGAAAGGAGGAAGAGAAGAAAAAGAAGGAAGAGAAGAGAAGGAACGTGAAGACCAGGAAAGAGGAATGGGGGTCTTTAGGCGTAATGGGGCACTCAGACTAGCCAGTACTTTTCCACTTGCTCGCACACATTCACAAACCCGCATCCCCCAACACACACAGAGAGAGAGAGAGAGAGAGAGAGAGAGAGAGAGAGTGGTGTTGAAAGGAGAGACAGAATAAAGGAGCGAGAAAAAAAAAACAGAATGAAAGGGAGAAAGAGCTACAGAGTAAGGATCAGTGTGTAATAATGAAAAGCGATGTGCTTTGTTTTAATCATCAAGATCACTTGAACACATACACACCATCCTCCAACATCACAGCATATGAAAACACATGATAGAACAGGTGCATCATTCTCTCTTTGTCCTCTGTATCTTTTCTTTACTTCCTGCCTTTTATCTGTCTGTTATGTTCCTCCAATTAGTTCCTGTTTCTCTTATTCTAAATGTTGTGTGTGTGTGTGAGATGTGAGAAAGAGTGTGCATGTGTGTGTGTGTGAGAGTGAGCGAGAGAGAGAGAGAGAGAGAGAGAGAGATGGTTGGATGGATGGTGTGACTCCATAGAATACAGTGATGTAGACACATTTTTATTTACTTTTGATGATTCAGAAGAACAGTGAACAAGCTGAATGGAACAATTAGTGCATTGCTGCCATCAGAACGTAAGGATGAGTAATGTGAGGTTCCATCATAGGTAACGCTTCAGCCAAGGCCAGAGAACCCTTTTCCACAAGTTCACAAGTACACACAGATTCTTAATATCTTAATTCCCATCAGCTTTCCATAAAGTCCAGTTGTGTGCAGTGTCCAGCTGTATGCAATGTCTAGTCATTGTCCTGTCGCATCTAATCATGAAGAGGTAGCGTTCAAGCATGAATACAGCACCTTGTATTAAATGCTCAAGAGGCCCAGTGGTCGATCCAGGTATACAAACAATAACATCAGGAAAGCTGACGGCATGTTCGTCACGTCACCCAATGAATCCCTAAACGATGGAAGGAATTATTCCAACAATGGTACAACCATGATCTGCCTCACAGGCCACATGCAGAACCACTACCAATTGACGTGCCAGAGAATACATGCCTTGACAGTGAGCCAAGGCTGAGAAAGTGACAAAAGCAATCAGATCACCAAAAATTTGCAAGGAACAAGGATTGGCCCAAGTCACAGCTGAAATGTTGAAAGCTGACGGGGACATTCTTCTACATCAGCTGCATTCCCTTATGACAATAATCTGGTGTGAATGTGTTCCATCTGCCTGAAAACAAGCCTTCCTTGTGCTTTTCCTGAAGAAAGAAGATCTAGAAGATAGCCAGGAGGGTACCAATTACCGTGTAATCAGCATGCTGTTCATCGTCTGCAAGATTTCCACCAAAATAATTCAATCAAGGCAGCAGAGCCACCATAAGCAGACCAGCCGCGAAGAGCAATCATGATTCTGGCCACATCAGGGTTGCGTCAATCAAATATTCACCATTTGACAACTGATGAACAAAAAAGAGTCATAACCCTAAGCCTAACCCTAGCCCTAGCTGGAAGATGTTCTTACCGACATCTTCAACATCTCACTGAGCAGTGCTGTTGTTCCCACGTGCCTCAAGTCCACCACCATTGTTTTCATACCAAAATAATCTTCTGTGTCCTGTCTCAATGACTACCGTCCTGTTGCACTCACACCAATTATCATGAAGTGCTTCGTCATGAGACACATCAAGTCTCTTCTGTCTCCTTACTGGACCCACTTCAAATTCAAATAAAAATTTTACCTCCTATGATATTGTCACGTTTCTGGGTGCGAGGCATAAGCGCAAGAGGATCCAGATGGTTCAGGGAAACGATGATTATTTTATTTAAACATAAACACAGGGAAAACACTACAAACAAAACAGATATACTTTAAATGAAAATGAAACCAAAACACGAATAAAGACATGAGACATACTCCTTAAACTTATTGTAACAAATGCAAGACAAAAACTAGAACTCAAACACACCTTTTATAATGAAATTAATGATCAACTCGGATCAGGTGCGCGCCCATGTGACCTGACCGAGTTGCGAACTGGGAAATTAAGTATATAACTGAAACTTTAAAGAACTACACAAAATGTCTTAGGGCGCTTTGGCGCCCTCTAGGGGTTATCCCTGACATAACCCCCCCTCAAATGGCGCAACTCCGGGGCGCCACAGGAGGTCCAGGGCATCCCCCACAGGGTCCAATGTCCGCCCCTCTCACCCAGAGGCTGGCACCTAAGTCCTGTGGGCCAGGTGGCTTGATGCCCCCGTTGATGCAGGGCGGCGGAGATGGAGGAAGCTCGCCGTCCTCGGTGACGCAGGGCGGCGGAGGCCGAAGAGGCTCGCCGTCCTCATTGACGCAGGGCGACGGGGGAAGAGGAAACTCGACGTCCTCGGCGGCACATGACGGCGGCGGCGGAGGAAGCTCGACGTCCTCAGCGGCGCATGACGGCGGCGGCGGAAGAAGAGGAAGCTCGCTGTCCCCGGCGGCGCATGAAGGCGGCGGCGGAGGAAAAGGAAGCTCGCTGTCCTCGGCCTCTGCGCATGAAGGCAGCGGCGGAGGAAGAAGAAGCTCGCTGTCCTTGGCGGCGCATGAAGGCGACGGCGGAGGAAGAGGATGGAGCTTGTGAGCCTCGGCGGCACATGACGGTGGAGGAAGAAGAGGAAGTTCGCTATCCTCGGCGGCGCATGAAGGCGGCGGCGGAGGAAGAGGATGGAGCTCGTGATCCTCAGCGGCGCATGAAGGCGGCGGCGGAGGAAGAGGAAGCTCGCTGTCCTCGGCGGCGCATGAAGGCGACGGCGGAGGAAGAGGATGGAGCTCGTGATCCTCAACGTCGCATGAAGGCGGCGGCGGAGGAAGAGGAAGCTCGCTGACCTCGGCAACGCATGAAGGCGGCGGCGGAGGAAGAGGATGGTCGCTGTCCTCGGCGGCGCATGAAGGAGACAGCGAAGGAAGAGGAAGCTCGCTGTCCTCGGCGGCGCATGAAGGCGACGGCGGAGGAAGAGGATGGAGCTCGTGATCCTCGGCGGCGCATGACGGCGGAAGAAGAAGAGGAAGCTCGCTATCCTCGGCGGCGCATGAAGGCGGCGGCGGAGGAAGAAGAGGAAGCTCGCTGATCACGAAGGCACTGTGCTGCGTCGGAAGCTCGCCGTCCACGAAGGCACTGTGCAGTGACGGAAGCTCACCGTCCACGAAGGCACAGTGCAGTGACGGAAGCTCGCCATCCACGAAGGCACAGTGCTGCGTCGGAAGCTCGCCCTCCTCTTCATCATCAACCAACACGAAGAACAGGTTCAATTCTATGTCACCTCCATCTCATCTCCTCCCATCATCCTCGGCCACCCGTGGTTGTTGCAGCATGACCCACTTATTTCTTGGACACAGAACCGGATTCTACAATGGGGGCCGACCTGCACTGAACTCTGCCTACGGGCCCGGGCTGGGATGTGTTCTAGGGAGCCCGAGGCCCCCAAAGTCGACACCAACAGCATCCCAACGCCTTACCGGGACCTGGCTGAAGTGTTTTGTAAACGACGCGCCACCCACCTACCTCGTCATCGTCCTTACGACTTGGCAATTGACCTTCAGCCGGGTTCCGTCCCGCCCCGTGGCCATCTCTACTCACTATCTTCCACCGAGATGCAGGCGATGGAGGAGTATGTTTCCAGCGCCCTTCGCCAAGGTACCATCCGGCCCTCCTCCTCACCTGCCGCCGCGGGGTTCTTCTTTGTAAAGAAAAAAGGAGGTGACTTACGTCCATGTGTCGATTATCGGGGCTCAACGATATCACCATCAAGAACCGACACCCATTGCCGCTTACCAACTCGGCCCTGGACGCCCTCTCTGGTGCCACCATCTTTACTAAGTTGGACCTCCGGAGCGCCTACAACTTGGTGCGCATTAGAGAGGGTGATGAGTGGAAAACGGCCTTCATCACCCCCACAGGACACTATGAAAGCCTGGTCATCCCTTTTGGACTTTGTAACGCACCTGCTGCATTCCAACAATTCATCAATGATGTTCTCAGAAACATGCTAGGCCGCTGGGTGTTCGTCTACCTAGACGACATCCTCATTTACTCCCGGACTGTTGACAAACATGTCCAACACGTCAGGGCGGTCCTCAAGAGATTGCTCGCCCATCAACTGTATTGTAAGTTGGAGAAGTGTGCTTTTCACGAGCGCTCCACCACGTTCCTGGGTTCTGTTATCTCACCCCAGGGTGTTGCCATGGACCCACAGAAACTGGAAGTTGTGCGTCATTGGCCCCTACCCAAGACCCTCAAGCAACTTCAACAGTTTCTCAGGTTTGCGAATTTCTATCGTCGCTTTATCCGGGACTACAGTACGGTTGCAGCTCCTTTAACCGCCCTGACACGACCATCTTCTCACTCCTTCACCCTCAACTCTGCCTCCATCTCCGCCTTCCAGGAATTGTGTCACCGCTTCACCACCGCACCAATTCTCCTCCATCCAGACGCGAGCAAATCATTTGTTGTGGAGGTGGACGCTTCGGATGTGGGCGCCGGGGCCGTTCTCTCCCAACAAGGTCCAGATCAGAAGCTGCACCCTTGTAGCTTCTTCTCCAGAAAATTTGACCCCACTCAGCAGCAATACGGGGTAGGGGACCGCGAGCTGTTGGCCACAAAGTGGGCTCTGGAGGAATGGTGTCACTGGCTCCAGGGCATCAGAGAGCCGTTCATCGTCTAGACCGACCACCAGAATCTAATCACCATCCGAAGAATGAAACAGCTTAACCCTAGACAGGCGCGGTGGGCGTTATTTTTTGAGAGTTACAACTTCCATTTGTCATACCGCCCGGGGTCCAAGAACACCAAGGCCGACGCTCTCTCCCGACAGCATGAGGAAGACGTCCCCCGGGCGGAGCCCGCGCCTGTCCTACCTCCCACCAGGATCATAGCACCACTACGCTGGGATCTGGAGACAAGGGTGCGCCAGGCACAGGCTGCGGAGACCGAACCGGCAGGTGTGCCACCTGGTCGACTCTATGTACCCGACACCATCAGGATGGAGGTCAATGGGGGCATTCCTCTCTCCTCACTGGACACCCCGGAACACGTCGCACCCTTCAATTTATACCTTCTGGTGGCCCACCATGACCAAGGATGTTCACGAGTTCGTCCCGGCGTGCCCAGTGTGCGCCAGGGCCAAGGATGTAAATCAACCATCTCCGGGCGAGCTTCAACCACTTCCTGTTCCCTGTCGGCCCTGGACACACATTGCCGTCGACTTCATCACGGGCCTGCCGGTTTCCAAAGGAAAGAACACTATCCTCACCATCGTCGACCGGTTCTCTAAAGCTGTGCACCTGGTGGCCCTTCCCGGGCTCCCGTCAGTTAAGGAAACAGCCGAGCTGATATTAGAACATGTAGTCCGCCTGCATGGGTTCCCAAAGGACATCGTCTCGGACAGGGGGCCTCAGTTCACCTCACGGTTCTGGAAGGCCTTCTGCCGTCTGATCCATTCCACCTGTAGTCTGTCCTCCGGCTACCACCCACAGACTAACGGTCAGACGGAACGGACCAACCAACAACTGGAGCGCTACCTGAGGTGCTTTGTCGCCGACCGTCAGTGCTCCTGGGCTCGCTACCTCATCTGGGCTGAACTATCACACAACCTCCACGTTTCATCCGCCACCGGCTTAAGCCCATTTGAGGCATGCCACGGCTTCCAACCTCGGATGTTCGACCACCAAGAACCGGTGAAGTACCGTCGGCCCAACAGTTGGTCCGTCGGTGTCGACGGCTATGGAACCAAGCAAACCTGGCCATCAAACGCACCAACACCCGCTACATCAGTCAGCACCGCCGTCGACATCCGCGTTTGGGTTTACCATCCACGCTACAGGGCTAACTGCT
>QNUK01000704.1:223778-258412 GCA_013621035.1 Clarias magur
AACACCAGCTTTTGTATTACTCGGGCTAGCCCTTCTCTGTTGATGGTACAACTCACCGTAAACCATGTTCCTTGTACAGCTGTTATCGACATGGGCAGCACCTTCTCCCTCATGACTGAAACCCTGTGGAAGAAGATAAAGAAGCAGACTGAAAAATAGAAGTCATTCTCATTAGCCAAGTTTAGTACAGGCAGCAAGAGGTAAAATGCATGTCCAATGTTCCTTGCAGGGAGTAGTATCTGAGGTCTGTTTTTTTATCATGAAAGATTGTGATCTTGTATTCACCTGCGTACTAGGGCTAGACTTTTGATTGGAGGCAGGCGTACAGATTAATTTTAGCCAGCCCTCCTATACCATGCCAGGTAGAGAAGGAGATAATTTTCCACTTTGTACCTCTACACATGGCCAAGTCTCCCTTTATGTGGCAAATCCGGTACCTCAAATATCAGATTCCACCAAATCAATAATCTCAGACCTGGTAAAAAACGCCACCCTTTCTGTCAGAAGAAAACAAATACCAGTTACAGGAGCTGTTGTTAGAGTGGTCGACTGTATGCAATAACAGAATTGGCCACACCAAGGTTATAACTCATTATGTTTACACCACAGATGAGAGACCAATTAGAAAGAAAGCATACCCTGTCCCTGTCTACAAGCAGCAAATTGTGGAGGAAGAGGTCGCCAAAAAGCTGAAAGCACCCCTGTGGTGCTGGTAGGGAAGAAGGACGGCGTGACCCATTTCTGTGTGGACTTCAGGGACCTGAACAGCAAAACACCCTTGGATGGCTTCCCTATGCCCCAGGTCCACGAGATCTTAGAGGCACTCAATGAGGCAACTGTGTTCAGCTCATTAGACCAGCATAGTGGGTATTGGCAGGTGCAAATGCATCCAGACATCATCCCTAAAACAGATTTTGTCACTAAAAACAACCAGTATGAATTTATCCGTCTCCCATTCAGTCTGAAAAATGCGGGCGCTACTTTTCAGAGGCTAATTTTAGCAGAAGCCATTGGGAAGTATTGTTGTTGTCTATATACTGTAGATGACATTGTTGTTCATTCCAGAGACATTAGTACCCACCTCAATCATCTCCAACAAGTGTTTTCACTCCTTAAAGCTGCGGGTCTCACTCTCAATCTAAAAAAGTGTAACCTATGTCAAGCATCTCTCTCCTTCCTAGGTCATATCAGCTGAATGCAGTAAAACCGAAGAAGCCGAAGTAGCAGCTGTTCGAACGTACCCCGTTCTTGCAACCTTAAGGAGCTACAGCGCTTCCTAGGTCTGGCTGGTTGGTACCACTGGTTCATCCCCCACTTCTCAGAGCAAGCTGTTCCTATACACGCCCTAAAGAAGAAAGGAGCCAAGTGGTGTGGAATTCCGAGTCCAGTCAGCCTTTGGGGACCTGAGAACGGCTCTTCAGAGCATGACAGTTTTAACAGCCCCAAACTTTAACCGCCCTTTTAAGGTGCAGACGGATGCCAGCAACATCGGCTTAGGTGCAGTGCTCACCCAAGACCATAAGGATGGGGAACATATGATCGCCTACGCCTCCTGATTGCTGCATGGAGCTTAAAAAAAAATACTCGGCGTCAGAGAAGGAATGTCTAGCTGTGGTATGGGCAGTGGAAAGGTGGCATCAGTGGAAAGTATCACATTTGTATGGACTTCGTATTGGGCGAGCTCAAAGACTCTAATCGATCGCTAAAGTTAACAGATTGTGTGTGTGTGTGTGTATGTGTGTGTGTGTGTGGTGAAAGGAGTGAATGGTGTAACACTGTGCAATAAATGTATATACACTTTTGTTTATATAAATATTGTCCCCTGGTGGTCCTTACCCTACCCTGAATCTGTTAACAGCTAGTTCGTTGTTTATTAACAAGAGGCAGTCTGTTACACGTGTGTGTCTGTCTGTGTGTGTTTGTCTGTGTGTATGTGAAACCACCACATCAGATAGACTCTTTACGGTTTATTCAGCAGGTTTTCCGGACACACTGCTGCTACTCTTATAGTGACATCACCTGATGAGCTGCGAGTCTCTTTAGGTCGCTTTAGACATTAACACAATCAAAATGTGAATTGTGGAAAAAAATAAAACACACACGCACATTACATGCCTCAGTGTGTCTGCATTCTATCAGAGCAGTGATGAATATAAACAATCTTGATGAAGGTGAAGCTTTACGCTCATGTGTTTGAGGTCAGAGGTCAGCATTCATTTTTTTCTCTGCATTTGGAGCGTGAAAGTGATCCTGTGATCCTGTCAGTGACTTCTGGCATAAATCTGGTAAGAAATTTTACCAGGAGGGAAACTGTGCACCAGTCAAATCTTGCTGTGTTTAACGTAAAGAAAGGCAACAGCGGGCCTCTGATTCTAATCTGTAGAAGTGTTTCAGACACAGTCCTATGTCATAGTTAGTCTTGCCGGAGTTCCTGACTGATGGTTCCACTTGACCATGAAGTCCTGTCCTCGGCTGATGCAGACAGCTGTTCTCTGATGACTTGTGACTACAGTTGCTCAATAGTTCAGAACTGAAATTTCCACAAAAAGTTTTATACCCGATCCTCCAATGGCAAACAGGACTCCGTATTAACTTAAACACATCTTCCTGTTAAACTTCCAGCCTCCTAACACACAGTATGACTGCTGATCAATCCCTGCTATCCCTGCTAAGGTTTCTTCCTATTGCCATCTTAGGGAGTTTTTCCCTCAGCACAGTCGCTCTCGGCTTGTACATCAGGGACAATCAGATTCCGATTCATACAGAATTTCTCACACATTTCATACAAATGTTCTTAATTTTCTCTGTCCCAATCTGCAGCATTACATAAGAATGGACTTGGTGTTTTGTAATGAAGTATGTTTTCTCTACAATCAAGCCTCATTCAATCCAAAATATTCTGTTTCAAAGACGGCTACGGTTTTAAAGTTATGGTGAGAAGTCGATTAAACCTGTTCTTCAGAATGAGAAGGACTCTATCCTGAAGCACAACCACTGCACACAGTTCTGAACAGAACACAGGGTTAGTAAGGGCTTATTTTTCATACAGCTCTGAGCCTGGAGTGTCTCAGCATAGGGATTTTTTTTTTTTATCTATGTATGACCCACATCTCTCTCCCTCTTTGTCTCTCTCTCCTCAGAAGTGGCTTTATTCTCATGATGAAGACCATCATGATGAAACATGCCGCTTGAGCACTGTCTCCTGTTATTTGGGTAAAACACCCGTCCCTGCTTGTGGACTCTATTGTTGTAGACGTCTGCGGGAAGCAGGTTGGTGATAAATGTGTCCATTAAGCTGCTTCACTCTGAAAAGGGGCCATGATGTCGATCTACCTGATGTCTTCACTGATAGAGCGCTTTCTCTCTGTCACACACACACACGCACCACAAATAGTTGAGCAACAAAAATAAATTTCATCCTTACAGAAGACACAAATTTTTTTACTAGCAAACATTCTTAAAGCATCAAGCCTTCAGGAAAACATCACTCGCCTCAAAAACAGCTTTCTCAGGCCTTTAAAATACACAACATTGGATTAGTAATAAGAATAAGAATCACCTCCATGCTGTCTCTCTGCACCTCCCTCCATCCTCTCTTTGATGATGAGCGGTGTTTGATGATCAGTGGTGTTTGGTGATGAGTGGTGTTTGATGATGAGCGATGTTTGATAATCAGCGGTGTTTGATTATGAGTGGTGTTTGATGATGAGCAGTGTTTGATGATCAGTGGTATTTGATGATGAGCTGTGTTTGGTGATGAGCGATGTTTGATAATCAGCTGTGTTTGGTGATGAGTGGTGTTTGGTGATGAGTGGTGTTTGGTGATGGGCGATGTTTGATAATCAGCGGTGTTTGATTATGAGTGGTGTTTGATGATGAGCGGTGTTTGATGATCAGTGGTATTTGATGATGAGCTGTGTTTGGTGATGAGCGATGTTTGATAATCAGCTGTGTTTGGTGATGAGCAATGTTTGGTGATGAGTGATGTTTGGTGATGAGTGGTGTTTGGTGATGAGTGGTGTTTGATGATGAGTGGTGTTTGATGATGAGCGGTGTTTGGTGATGAGTGATGTTTGGTGATGACCGGTGTTTGGTGATGAGCGGTGTTTGGTGATGAGTGGTGTTTGATGATGAGTGGTGTTTGATGATCAGTTGTATTTGATGATGAGCTGTGTTTGGTGATGAATGGTGTTTGGTGATGAGCAATGTTTGGTGATGAGCGATGTTTGGTGATGAGTGGTGTTTGGTGATGAGTGGTGTTTGATGATGAGTGGTGTTTGATGATGAGCGTGTTTGGTGATGAGTGATGTTTGGTGATGAGCGGTGTTTGATGATGAGTGGTGTTTGATGATCAGTTGTATTTGATGATGAGCTGTGTTTGGTGATGAATGGTGTTTGGTGATGAGCAATGTTTGATAATCGGCTGTGTTTGGTGATGAGCGGTGTTTGATTATGAACGGTGTTTGATGATGAGCGGTGTTTGGTGATGAGTGATGTTTGGTGATGACCGGTGTTTGGTGATGAGCGGTGTTTGGTGATGAGTGGTGTTTGATGATGAGTGGTGTTTGATGATCAGTTGTATTTGATGATGAGCTGTGTTTGGTGATGAATGGTGTTTGGTGATGAGCAATGTTTGGTGATGAGCGATGTTTGGTGTTTGATGAGTGGTGTTTGATGATGAGTGGTGTTTGATGATGAGCAGTTGTATTTGATGATGAGCTGTGTTTGGTGATGAATGGTGTTTGGTGATGAGCAATGTTTGGTGATGAGCGATGTTTGGTGATGAGTGGTGTTTGGTGATGAGTGGTGTTTGATGATGAGTGGTGTTTGATGATGAGCGGTGTTTGGTGATGGCCGGTGTTTGGTGATGACCGGTGTTTGGTGATGAGTGGTGTTTGATGATGAGTGGTGTTTGATGATCAGTTGTATTGCTAAATGCCAGTTGATGTCTCCAGTTCATGAACATTTCAGTTTCTCAGTAAACCACAAGCAGATAAAACAAAGGCACAGAAGCCTTCTTAGTTTTTAGAAAAGTAAGGTGTGTACATTCCTTATGTGTTCAAAGAATTTATGGCCAGTTTGCCATCGTTTACAAGTTTGCACAAGGTTATGTGGTTATAATATTATAAATTATAATAATGATATGAAATTTTCTCACTTTTTTCACTTCAAGTCTGTGACTCGCATCGTTCCACCCTAACACTGATGATCAGTAATCAGTCATTTAAACACTACAAAAAGAAAATGTGAGAAAGAATAGTACATATCTGAGTTAAATAATAAAACTCACACACACACACACACACACACACTCACACACACACACCCTTCAGAAACCTTATTTAACCTAACCTTTACAAAAAGGTAAACTGAATTAAAACACTTAATTATTTTCAGCTGCTATAAAAAATGGTTTACCTTTGTGTGTGTGTGTGTGTGTGTGTGTGTGTGTGTGTGTGTGTGTGTGTGTGTATGTGTGTGTGTGTGAAGGAGAGAGAGAGTGTGTGTGCATGTGTTTATGATTGACCTCATTAGCGCGCACTAACTCCTTCATCTCTTTATTGAGCAGTTTAACACTAGGAGACATAGACAGGCTTGATGAGCTAATGTCACATGATTTCCTGTGTGTGTGTGTGTGTGTGTGTGTGTGTGTGTGTGTGTGTGTGTGTGTGTGTGTGTGTGTGTGTGTGTGAAACAGCAGAATCTGCACACATCTCTAATTACAACAGCACAACGGGGGAGAGCATGCATTTATGAATGATTGTGCGCAGATCAGACGTACAGAGAGCTCTGTGTCCAGAGGTCTTTTGTACACATAGAATAGTCAGCATTTATACTTACAAGCAGATACCCGTCAGTCAAATAAGACCTGATCTAGGAGAGGGCCGCTCTCATAAATGCTCCAACATTTTTTTTTATCTATCAAGGAGAATCGTCAGATTAATGGTGTCAAAAGATGCGCAAAGGTCAAGTAACACAAGCTAGAAGATGCAATCCTGATCAGAGGCCAATTTACTGCTTTAACAAGCGCAATCTCTGGATTGTGACAAGTCTTAGATTCTGTCTCAAAGTAATTTTTTACTAGGTGTGTGTGTGTGTGTGTGTGTGTGTGTGTGTGTGTGTGTGTGTGTGTGTGTGTGTGTGTGTGTGTGCAACCGAGAAAAAGCGCTATAAAAATTAATGAATTAATTTTCATGATTTGATGGTACAATATCTCCTAACCAGTTGGAATCCAATAATATTCTAACGATATTTTCAGGTTAGTCTATTCTTAACTGGCGAGAAGTCTCCATATGTGGCATGTAAATTTGCATCTTATTTCTGCACTGCACTGGGGTTGTTTACATGCTGCCAGACTGGGTTCGGGTGATTGAGCTGGTTGTTAAAAAAACTGCGTCATCCTAGAGTATTAAGTGATGGCTATGAGTGGTCCAGTATGACTTCTCAGTCCAGCACCGATTAGATTGTAAGATTGTAGATGGTTTAATGAAGGTTTAGTTTTCTTCATGTTAAATTGATGATGTTGTTTTGAAGCATCAAGTGCAGCAAGATTTAGGGCTATTTGCATCTCAACTTCGGTATATGTGATGAGAGTCTGAGCGTCGACAAGCACCATCACTCCTGCAGTAGACGCGCCATTTCACCTAACTGGTTAATTTCCTCTTTTCACTGCTTTACAGCATAAATAAAATTCCTCCTTGTCTAATACCTTGATTTTCAGTAAACATATGAGAGACCTGACATTGCCATTTCACAGCAGACTGAATATCTGTGTACAGATCATCAAACAGTAGCCATAGATTGGTGTAAGCCATAACATGGATGTGTATCCAAAATTAACGATGTGTAAAATGTCTGAATTTACAAACAGGCTGATTAAGATCAAACCTGCTTGAACCAGATTTACTGTAGATTAATTCTCACACAAATTACTGTGGAGGAAAATTATAAGAAAAAATAAAGAAAGGAAGTCGTGACATTGAGTTGCACGGTTGTAGCGTCTCTCTTTCTATCCTATAAGGTCAGTTTATATATCTAAATTGATCTATCGTTTATTCTTGTTTATCCACTCATTTTCCACCTGTGTGTTTGGAGATTCAAGCAAAAGCAGATGTTTATGCTTGCTGGAGTTTGTGAAAAAAACTGAAAGTAGAAACTGAATCCAGAGAAGAAATATGGAGGTCTCAGCTCCTCCAGCTCTATGTGAGGACCTCGTTACTGTTTATCAGGTTAATTATTTAGATGAAGATGAATTTGAAAAGAACACTTGTGCTGTTGTAAAAACAAACCAGAGTCAGAGAGGTTTTATTTGCTCAGTGAAGCTCTGCAGATGATCCACTTATAAATTGATTGGAAACTGGAGGCATTGTGGGACTCGAAAAGGAAACAATTAAATAAACTCAGTGTGGGTCTTTCTGTTAGTAGTAATCTGTGTGTGTGTGTGTGTGTGTGTGTGTGTGTGTGTGTGTGTGCTCTCTGCCTTCACTCTGCTCGGCTGGAACTGTTGACACAATGCTGATGAACTGAGACGGTCGTCCAGGCAGAACGTTCTGGAGGAGGTGTTCTGTGATTCTGACTCTGTTCGGACTTGCTGTAGGCTCATTCGAGCTGAAGAGCTTGTTTACGGACTCGTACTCTGCTGAGCGTAGACAATGTCGATTATGCAAAGGATGTAGATGGTGTAGATGATGGTTGAGCACACACACATATGCATCTTTTCTCTTCAACTTTGTTTTCCTTTCAAACAGCATGGAGTCTGATTAAAGCACTCAGAGGAAGAACGGAGAACACTTCAACGACAACAGATAAATCTCTTCTCAAAAAGGAAGCGGTGCAGACAAGTGTTGTTTCTGCTTCAATGGAGCGTGTTAAAGAATTTGAGCTGGATGTTGTAGATTGTGAACAGTATAAATTTCAGATCCTCCGTTAGAATGAATAAAATGAGTGTGAGCTGATAGAGGTTCTAAACAACCAGAGGGTCACGAAACACAGCCCGTCCAAAAGTACTGGAACAGCAAGTCTTTTATTTCTGTTAAAAAAGATGAAAAATGGAACAGAAGAACAACCGATGAGAATTTATACTTTCACTTCTTGATATGTTCAGATAGAAATAGAACACATAAGAACTTGGCACCTTTGGTAGTAACTGCATCATGTCAGTTACCAAGTGACATCACCAAACTGTCCTCAGTGCACCTGCTTTTGTGTGTGTGCGTGTGTGTGTGGGGGGGGGCTCCCCTTTAGAAAGTGAAAGAGATCAGTAAATGTATATTTCATGTTTTGTTCTCAAACCCAAATTTTCGAAAAGACTTGTCCTTGGTGTTTTAGGGGGATCTGTGTCAGTGTGGCATTGCACTATCTACATACCTAATCTACCTAACCCTAATCTATACAGTACATAGCCAAAAGTATACGATCACCTGACCATCACAGAGCATTACACAATTAATTGGCATTACTATGGAGGCCACTATGGAAGTCATTAAGTTGTAACTATAAGAGCTTTTCTACAATAGCTTGGAGTGTCTGGTGGAATTTGGTGACTCAGGTAAGTGGGAAGGAATGTAGACTTTCAGAGATTGTGTCTAATTAGTGAAAATGAGAGAGCGAGAGTGAGCACAGCTCTGGAACAAGTGACTGTGTCTGTGCATGCGTGTGTGTGTGTGCGTGTGTGTGTGTTTGTGTGCGTGCGTGCGTGCGTGTGTGTGTGTGTTTGTGTGTGTGTGTGTGTGCGTGCATGTATAAGTGTGGTGGAGCAATCATCAGAGTAGAAACAACAAAAACCTGACAGAATAAATAGAAAGTAACCGCAAATCCTTCTGTCTCCATTCATCATGTCCCATTACACACACAGTGTCACACTGGGGCTGAAACCTGGGAAGATGAAGGAGAGACGCTCTTATGGATTGTCATTTGTGGAGTGAGGAGAAATGTTATTAAATTAAGGTTACTAATCAAAATGTGGGGGATTCAAAAAGAATGCGTTTCACTGCTGGCAGCTCTCTCAGAATCTCATTTGGTCTTTACTTCAAACATCATCACCGCTGCCACTGAGGCCAGAGGAACACACCTTCAATCGTTTTAGCCAGCATGAAACAAAAACAGCAACCACAATCCTGCCAGAGTTCTGTTTATGCTGGCTTAACCCTGAGAAGATGAACTCATCTGTGAAGTCTGATATGCAGATGAAATATTTTTGTCTTTGATAACGCCGAAATGAGATCATCTGACAGCACAAGAATGAAGAGTGAGGAAATACCTAGAGGATTTAGATAAGAACCTGAAATCCCAATTCCTATAGCTTTGGAGCATTTTGTCAAGTACAACACCTTCTTCTACTCTCATTTAATGTCTTTTTAGTTATGGAAGTAATCTGTTGAACTCACCCTGGAACAGATTTACGGATGAGCTCATGGAACAGGTCCTACTGCCCCGCTATGACAAACACTATGGACTCAGCAAACACCGATCAGCCATAATATTAAAGCACTCGGACCCATTGGGTGCTGTGGGTAGTCTATGTAGATCAGACTTATTTGTCCAATGCATCTCATGAGGCTTGATCAGATTCGGGTCTGGGGAGTTTGGAAGCCGGGTCAGCTGAGGTATTCAGGAACAAGTGTCGAAAATTGCAAAGAACACGAGCCCAACTGATCATGGGCATGGAACTGAGCTGAACTGTAGAGCTGGTTTCAGGTTATGGTGACAATTTTTTTTTTTACTGCATTTAGAATTGTTCATATTGTGATCTACATACTTTTGATTTGAACATGAACTTTGTCAGTAATTAGTGTTGAGAGATTTACACCTCTTGGTTTCAATTCATGGTTTTAGGATTTTAGCAAAGTTATTGCATAGTCTAAAACATTTGTTAAAAAAATAAGCTAAATCACATGTGATTTGTGTATTAATCTTTAAAAAATTAAATAGTTATATTACTCATTACATTTTAATTGAGTTCTCTGTATATTTCCTGTGTACCTAGGTATTATTGGGGGGGTTGTATGGCCTGCTGTGGATGCTGCATCCTCACCTTGGAGTGATTTTTTCCCCAAATCAGATGGTGCTACTGCACAGAATGGTGTTACTGACCTTGTTGACTCCAAACCCTTGCTGTCTCATCTGTCCATAGGATTGCTGTGATATTTCAAACTGAGCAGAATTTTGCTTTGTGTGGTAATTTATTGTCTGTTCAGCTACAGACATCAAAATCTGAATTATCTAACAGTATTACAAATATTCAGACTGAAGAGCACTGTGGCTGAAGTTAAGGCGACGCTCTGCTGCTCTACTGATGATATCGCAACAATTTAGTCTAAAATGGTGCAACTATCAGCTGATCTTGTATGGCTGGAAAATGAATGTGAAGTCTGGAGGCGCAGTCATGTCACAATATTATAAGAATATTTTTTATCCCTGAGGATTCAACCAAACTCTCTAGGATGGCAGCCATCTCCTCTCTGTTGGTTTATGCCTTTATCTGTGAGAAGGAACCCCTTCTGGACCGGGCTCACCAAACTCTTGTGATTACTTGGTACCATTATAATTCTGATTGCACTGGTATTTTACAGGGAACAACAATGAGTCAAAATTAGAGAAGTGCATTTCACTAACCACATCATAAATCACCTACAGCAGCTTCAGGTGTGTCTCTGAATCTCCCAAAACAGCATCACCAGAAGCAGCCAGTACCTTTATTATTAATCTAAGTTTGCAAAATACATACACACAATGCATGTAAGGAGGGACTTGTCGGTGTTTGGATTTGTTGGGTTTGTTTTCTGTCTTGTGTGTCTCTGTGTGGGTCTACCAGATTTCAGACTGCAGCGACTCTGGTCTGTCCAAGACCCAAAACCACAAACAGTAAAGAGTTCCTTGGGCTGGCTTTCTGTTGTCGTAGATTTGTGCCTCATTATTTGGGCATCACTAGCATGCTGGTCCAGCAGACAGAGTGGTGCCAACAGGCTTTGGTGCAGATTAAAGCAGCACTCTACAGGGGCCCACACTTACATTCACTGTATGTCTCTGTTTAACAGAGAGACATGTCACACTAAGGGCTGGCGGTAGTGTTGTAGTGTTATCCAGGTGGTGGAGGTGGAGAAATGCCCCATGCTGTACATCAGTAAAGAAGAGTAAATACAGCACTATAGGGAAGGAATACCTGGCCATCATGTAGGTGAGACCACCCCCCTTAAACATGACCCCCAACCCACACCCGCCTTTACCATCTGCTGGAAGAAAAGCGCCTTCACTGTTCAGACCGTGCCGCGTTTCTGATGAATTCATCACAGTGCCACATTGTGAACTGCTTTGCACACAACACAGTACACACCTGGAATTTTGCCTTGTTATCTCAGGGTTATGTTCATTCATAAAGTTCAAAACTCTGCAGTGAATGATGCACCTGAAGATCGGTGGATGTTTATGTACTTTAGCACTTGGCTAGCCTCTGTCAGTTTGCATGATCTCCTGCTTTGTGGCTTAGCTGTTTTTGCCTCTATTTTACAATAATAACACCTGCAGCTGACCAGAGCAAATGTAGCAGAGCAGAAATTTCACAAACTGACTTGCGATCTGACAAACAGCGCCATGTTTAAAGTCAGTGAGTTTGAATAAAACCCATTCAGGGTAATAAACATTTTGTGTTGTATATCCTTTAAACACACTGGCTACCCGAAGCTTAATGACAATCTAACTGCGATGGTGAAATGAAGCAATATACATTTTAGAATTCAATGGTAAAGACGTAATATAGAATTATATACCTCTACAAGACTACAAGACGTTGGACCCTATCTCATAAACTCTAAAAGTGCTAATGAATGATGCTGTGAGTCTGATGTAAGTATCTAGAGGAGTGATAATGGGAGAGAAGAGATGCTAATATGCAGTGAGTCTGGGGGAAAAAAAATCACCCGGATGTCAGAGTTCTCCTTTTATCTAATTATTGCTAACAAAGGCAGTTCCCTTAAAAACTCGTGTGCTAAAGATCAGAGGCGAACAGCACATGACCCGCTCTGCTGATAAATCCTCACTTCACTCAGAGGTCTGATTAATCTCTAGTGTTCTCATCATTATCCTGTTTTATGTGATGGATTTTACCTATGAGACATTACAACAGCTTGTTCAGAAATGTGTCCACCTTGCTGTCCAACATTGAAAAACACCAACATTGAAATCAAAAGACAAACAGACTATAAGGATCCAGATCTGATCACTGACATTAAATAAACATTTAAACTAATTAGCGGGTGTGTCCTGGTTGATAAGACGTATCCATTTTATTTCACTCACTCACTCATCGTCTATACCGCTTTATCCTGTATTCAGGGCCTGGAGCCTATCACAGGAGACTTAGGACACACTCACACATACACAGTCATTCACACACTACGGCCAATTTGGGAACGCCAATTAACCTAACCTGCATGTCTTTGGACTGTGGGAGGAAACCGGAGTACCCGGAGGAAACCCACCAAGCACAGGGAGAACATGCACACAGAGATGGGAATCGAACCCGGACCCTGGAGGTGCAAGGTGACAGTGCTTACCACTACACCACTGTGCCGCCTCGTTTTATTTCAGGTAACTGTCTTATTCGAGATTATGTTCAGTTGCAGTTGGTTTCAGTGCTGCTGAAGTGAGGATTACCATCAGAGATGACTTCATTATATCAGCTATGTACTGTGTCACCCTGAAAGGTGTTCTAATTAACACTAATACACAGGTTACTGCACTGTAGGATAGATGAAGCCTCAGTAAACAGGACGATGAGTAAACAAAGTAAACAAGCTAAAATAAGTAAAATCTATTTTAGTTAAATAATTTCTGATGAAGTTGTGGAAGTTTTACAAATCACTGTTTACTCATAACTACATAAAGCTACATACATTTGTTAGGACACTTAGGGTTAGCGCACACACACACACACACACACACACACACACACACACACACACACACACACACACAAAAAAAAAAAAAGAAGAGATGTGTGTAATGGGGGTCTTCAGTGTACCCGCATGCTTCCAGCTCTGTGATTGGCTCCATTCAGCTTCTCCTCTGAACTTTCAATGGACCCGGAGTGTCTGCGTTTTTTCCTTTTTTATGCAGAGTGACGAAGAGCAGAAGGTACAGAGAGAGGAGTAGTGAGGAGTTTGCAGGAGCTTTTAGGAGCAGAATGGATTCGTGAGGAGCTGTGAGAAGCACTGAGGAACAGTGAAAGGATTTTTGAGATGAGCAGTGACAGTTATTATTTATATATAAACCGTTCTCCTCCAGATACACGCACACACTATCACTTGTTTCAAAGATCTGCTCTAAATCTCCTGCCTTTGACGTGAAGTTCATCCAATCCCCTAAATGTCACTAATCTCCTCAGCAGTGAGATGTTTAGAGAAACTTTGTGAGCTGCTCTGTTCCTCAGCAGCGAAGTGAAGTGTGAAGCCAAAAACACACTTTAAATCATTTTATTAAAAACAGACGCAGAGCAACTCGACTCAGTGATGTTCAGACCAACGCCGTTGTCTCAGGAGCTTAGGATTACACAATCAATTACACAACTCATCACGTAGGAACATACTCCAGCAGTTATACACTGGTGTGTGTGTGTGTGTGTGTGTGTGTGTGTGTGTGTGTGTGTGTGTGTGTGTGTGTGTGTGTGTGTGTGTGTGTGTGAAAAATTAAGAGAGAAAACACAATGTTCAGGGAGTAGATTGGTGAGTCGAGACAGGTTGTGCTGTTGTGTGATGTTGCTTTGTGTGGCGTTGTATTGTGTTGTGTGTGGCGTTGTGCGTTGCGTTGTGTGGCGTTGTGTGTTGTGTGGTGTTGTGTGGCGTTGTGTGGTGTTGTGTGGCGTTGTGTGTTGTGTGGTATTGTGTGGCGTTGTGTCTTGTGTTGTGTTGTGTGGTGTTGTGTGGCGTTGTGTTGTGTTGTGTGGCGTGTGTGTGGTGTTGTGTTGTGTGGTGTTATTTGCCTTGATGATCTGGAGATCAGGGAGTGTGGAGCAGATGCAGGATACCAGGTTGAGCTCAGCGCTGAAGATAAACATTTGTTTATTAGGAACATTTGTGTGTCGCGTTACTTTAATAAAAAGCTGATTAAACTGACTGCAGTTACACTGTGAGGCTCGTCATGGTGAGAAGAGCGAGAGTGAAGGAGATTTAAAACAGAATGAAAAGAGATCCCTCTATCACTCCTGATCTCACTCTTTATATCACTCCATAACTCAAATATTTCACACTGTTAATAACGAGTAGCAAACTGCAGGTTTCACTAAGAACTATTCTCTGACAGCAAATAATAGTGTGTGTGTGTGTGTGTGTGTGTAAGAGATATGTTTTAATTCTACATACGAAATGGTAAATCTTAAACATGAAACAGTAACACACACACACATGTAATTCTGTAGGTAATAATGTGACATTAACTCCAACAAGAGAATGAATCTTTTGAATTACATTTTAGTATAAAATTATTTTTTTTGTTTTTCTTTAGTCAAATGTGTATTAACCGCTCTCTCTCTCTCTCTCTCTCTCTCTCACACACACACACACACACACACACACACACACACACACACACACACACACACACACACACACACACACACACAAAGTGAGCACAATCTGCTTTCACACCTCATTAATGTACAATTGCAGCATGCAGGAGGCGGAGCTTCATGGTGGTCATATAGTGGGTTCACCATGTCTCAGCCAATCAAACAGCAGAGAATTTTACCTCACCATGCACAGCCTTCCCTTAGACACACACATACACACACAGTTACAGTTTACTGCTGCAACAACGCCTCACTATTTCATCAGTGTTTCACTAAACAGTTTCTCGTCCAGTATCACTGTGTGTGTGTGTGTGTGTGTGTGTGTGTGTGTGTGTGTGTGTGTGTGTGTGTGTGTGTGTGTGTGCACATTAATTATTCTTCTTTTAGATGTTTTCTGTCTGTTATTTAATGAGTGATGTTTATTTCTAATGATTAATTTCAGACTTAATAACGTGTTAGAATTAAAACACACGTCACACTCACATGCAGCTGATGCAGGACTCACCAGATGTTTCCTTTTGAATGTATTAACTTTATCCTAGCATAGGATGATATTTAGTACATCATTCTAGAGCATGGTATAACGTATAACAGTAGATAAACTAGAGTTTATCTGTATATGGTATAATCATCACTGTATCATACAAGAGCATAGTGTGATGTTCACTGCATCATGGGAGAGCACAATATATTAAGTTACAATAGTACCAGAGCATATAATGGTTCCTACTGCATCATGCTTAAAGTACAAGGTTTAAACCATGGTGTTAGAGTGTAATATAATGTTCCCTACAATAGTACGAGAGACAGACTTTGTTGTGAAGAGCACAATTTCATCAAGTAAGTCTAAGGTGAAGGAGACTCCAAGCAGATGTCGAGCATCAGGATGGTTCAGGTATATCTTAAAAACCTCTTATGACTCAAACACACACTTTGTCACTGTTACCCTAATGAGAATTTAAAAGAGGATCCTGACACACTTATTGTTTCGTGTTGATTAGAAAATGGGAAAATAAATCCTTACAATAAAATCAAAGTAATAATAATAATTTGAAGGAGAATAATGTGATCATTTGTTTCCTGTAATTGTACAGTAAGTCCAGCACCAGAGAGTCTCACTGAGCGTCACTGAGACTATGACAGGCTTAAAGCTCCCTCCAGTGGTCAAACAAGATAAATCACTCTACAACACTCAACAAACACACTAACATCAATTTCATGGTCATAGTGTGTATGTTGGGGGGGGGGGGGGGGGGGTTGCGTTTGTATTGGTTGGGCCGCAACAGGCTGAGCTCTCTTCACAGCTCCAGGATTCGACCTCAGGTTACTGTTAGTCTGTCAGTGTAAGTTTCCTCTAAGTTCTTTGGTTTTCTCCTGAAAATGTGTGTGTGTGTGTGTGTGTGTGTGTGTGTGTGTGTGTGTGTGTGTGTGTGTGTGTGTGTGTGTGTGTGTGTGTGTGCGTGCGTGTGTTGTGCGTGTGTGAGTATCACCCTGTCCAGGTGTAATTCTAACTCACGAGCAGGGTTCTGAGGGTTGATGTGGACAGAGATCTTCCTGAAAGTGTGAGATCTGGGTTTTATGAGGCGAGTGGAATGTCATGACTTCTGCGGTGACAAAGCCACAGAAACCAGAAACAATATCTGTGTGCTTTAAGGCATTAGGCAAATTACACAGGGGAGAGGAAATGACAGTGTGTGTGTGTGTGTGTGTGTGTGTGTGTGTGTGTGTGTGTGTGTGTGTGTGTGTGTGTGTGTGTGTGTGTGTGTGTGTGTGTGTGAGACAGTGTGTGTGAGAAGGATGACTCTAAGTGTCTTTGCAGGTGTGAAACAAGTCATTCAATACAGTTGAGACAGTACAGAGTGGAGTGTGTGACACGCTAATAATAATGCAGTTAACGCTGGTGTTTTTGCTCATGAGTTTAAACCTCGTGTGTTTGAAACAGACTGGAGTCTTCGTTCCTGGGAATATCATCATTGGGGGGCTTTTCCCCATCCACACCGCAGTGGAGCAGCCAGGTCATGCCTCTAATCTCCGGACCTCCTGCACCATGTAAGTAACACACACACACACACACACACACGCACACACACACACACACACACACACACACACTTTTTGGATACTCAAAAGAGAAATTTGGAAATATTATATATATATATATATATATATATATATATATATATATATATATATATATATATTTACATATAATATTACAAATATTACATAATAATTAATTTGTGTTTACTACTAGCTAAATATCATATCCATAAACAAAAATTTACTGCCGCTAAACGTTTTTTCTCTGTATTTAGAAACAATCTAAACAGATATACAGAAACTCTACAAGACTCTGTTAACCCTAAAGTGATGAAAACTGTTTCCCTGTATTCTTTCTTTGTGTCTTTTTAGGTTGCAGAATCTCCACTTTGTGATTGTTCTATTGTTTTATTATACTCTGGCTTTCTGTTTGTATATATAATTCTTTTTTTTTTTTTTATAAAATAAAAATAAAAACCTAAAAAAAATAGTAAGAACCAAGGAAATATACTTTTTTTTTTTAATGCGGGAAAGAGGAAAGAGATTGTGGTTTTGGCGTTTTGATATTTGGTTGTGTTTTCTAGTTTGGACCTTTTGCCTCCATTGACTTTGATTATTGGTTTCCCCCCTTGGTTTGGTTGCTCTTTGTATATATTTGTAGATAATTTCACTGTATGTTTGTGCACTCAGCAGTAGTAGGGGCGTGTCTGCCATTTATTTTGGGAATTTATTCACTAATATATATATAATATAAATACCATTTAGTTTATTATTTTGGCCTAGGTCCACCCTGAATATGATCCTCCTCCTGATTTTCAAGCACAAGAAAGACAACAGCTTTATTATGCAAAGGTGTTCCTTCAGTTAGAAACAACTAGTTTGAGATTTATATCTGCTCATCTTTTCAACTACACTAGAATGCCTCATCACCCCACTAAAACTGTAAAAAAATAATAATAAAAGTAACTCGAGAAACTTTTACTTTGAGTAAAATCTTTTTAGCTACTTTTTTACTTTTACTTGAGTAGATTTTTATAATGGTAACTTTACTTGTACTTCAGTAAAAATTCACTGAAGTAACAGTACTTTTACTTGAGTACAAAATTTTAGTACTCTTTCCTCTGCTTACATCTTATGTCTAAGCACACCACAAACCCTCCGATCCTTCAGCGCTGCTCGGCTGGTCCCATCATTTCTCAGACATCGAGGAGGACATGCATCTAGAATGTTTTCTGTTCTGGCTCCTGAGTGGTGGAATGAACTTCCTCTAGATGTCTGTATACCTGACAGGTATTCAGTAACCGCTTAAAGATTGCCATATCTAAGATCTGTTTCTTAGATATTTGGGTTAATCTTACCCCCACTGTTCCCATCCAAAAAAAAAAAAAAAAAACACAACAACTGATGACTATGTTAACAGTATGTTAAAATGTTAACTGATGACAGAAACTTCAAAGCACCTTTGTAAGTCGCTCTAGATAAGACAATCTGCCAAATTACTAAATGTAAATAGCAGCTCATGGTTGATTTGGCATTAAAAAGGTGGATGGTTTTACAGAAAAGATCTTAATCTACACTATTAACTCTGTTGAGGGATCTGTGAGGCTCATAATGTTGCTAGTGTAAAGGAAATAACAGACTCAGACAATTAGAGTAAATTTACTTTAATAAAATATTAACTGTCATGCTAATTGGCTACAATACATTTTCCATGACACTGTTGCTTGTCTTTACCAAGGGTCCCAATAATTTTGGTACACAGCAATTTCAGACCATAGCAGAGTTGCTAGACAGACTATCCTCTCTGTGCTCCTGCAGGCTGAGTCCCGCCGGATTGGCTCATTCCCTGGCCATGATCCATGCAGTGGAAACCGCAAACGTTTTACCTGCATTAACACACCTGGGTCTCACTCTCGGATATCACATCCATGACACGTGTTCAGACGTCACCACTGCCCTCAGAGCCACCGAGGATCTCACTGACCACTGCACATCTGGAACAAACACATCTGACTACATCCGGCCTGTGACAGCTGTGGTGGGAGCGGAACATTCTGAGACGTCCATCGCTGTGGCAAGAATGCTCAACCTGCAGCTCATACCTCAGGTTCACTGACACCTACTGTCCAGCTGTCTGTCTGTCTGTCAATTTGTTTGTCTATATATTTACTCTATATACTTCTGTTCCACTTTTTGATCCAATGCCCAAAACTATTACATTTCTTTGTGTGCATTCTGCAGATCAGTTATGCTTCCACAGCGGACATTTTGAGCGATAAGTCTCGTTTCCCAGGTTTTTTGCGCACCGTCCCAAGCGACATACACCAGACCAGTGCCATGGTTCAGCTCCTGACTGAGAGGAAGTGGACCTGGGTGGGTTTCCTGGCCACTGACGGAGACTATGGACGCGCTGCTTTGGACAATTTTGTTTCTCAGGCCACTAAAGCCGGGATCTGTGTGGCCTTTACAGAAATCCTCCCTGACTCTCTGAGTGATAAACACAAGTTTGAGGCCGCCGTCTCTCACGCTGTTCACACCATCCACACAAACCCTAAGGTCAGAGTCATCGTGTCATTTGCCAAACCAGAACACATGAAGAGTGTGTTCAGTGCACTGACGGAACTCAGCGCAGACCGGCGACTGTGGATCGCGAGTGATAACTGGTCCACAGCGGCAGGCGTGCTCAGTTCTGAACAGCTGGATGGTGTCGGATGGGTGCTGGGCTTTTCATTCAAAAGCAAAAACATCAGAGACTTTGAGGAATACGTAAAGCATTTAGGACTGAACAGCGATGCTCAGACGAACAATTCATTTTTTCGAGAGTTTTATTCCTCTTTTGCAATTTCAGTGAATACAAGTGAGGCTAATGTTACTACTACTACAGATCAGCTGATAGCGAGTGCTCAGGTGGGCGTGGTCTTCAGTGTTCAGATGGCTGTGAATGCGATCGCTGAGGCAGTGGCGTTCATCTGCAAACACACTGACTGCTTGGCATCAGGAGGTGTAAAACAGCATGAGGTACTCAACAAGCAAATGTAAAGAACTAATAAATTAACAATCATGTGTGCTAGCTAATCTAACAATGAGCATCACAGAACTTACAGCTGTAATCATTACACACTTTAAGCTAACTAGTTAGCTGGCTAACACTGAGGGGTGTTTGTGTCCCGGTTTAAAAATTCACCGATCATGCCGAGCTGAACATTTTCCAGATTTCTCATTGTTTATCTAAATCTCAGCATCTATACAGTGGATTTAAATCAGATACAGTTGTTGTTGTTGTTGTGTGGCAGCTGCTGTCTGCGTTGAAAAACAGAAGCTTTGAGTTGGATGGCGTCTCGTACGAGTTTAATAAAGATGGAGACATTAACCTGGGCTATGACGTCTCTCTCTGGAACGCTAACAGAGGAACCGTGGAGACCCTGAACATCGTGTCTCACTACAAGCCCACAGACAGCAGCCTGAACACCAGCGCCTTAACACTGGTGACTATTCACACTGATAACTGTCTGTCTGAACCTGTCTCTCTCTCTCTCTCTCTCTTGACTGTCTCTCTGAAACCTGTCTCACCCACTTGTGTTTTCAAGCAGAGTTTGGTTTCTAAATGCTCAGACAGTTGTGAACCGGGACAGTTTAAAAAAAGTGCTGAAGGTCAACACACCTGTTGTTATGAGTGTATCGACTGTGCAGAGAATCAGTACACCAACAACACAGGTAACGCCTCCCAACCCCCCCCCCCCCCACACACACACACACATGCACTCCCACACACCTCTCTAACCCTGTATCTGTTCTGTGTGGTCTTTTTTAGACATGGATCAGTGCTACACTTGTGATGTGACCAGCGAGTGGGCGGAGTCAGGCAGTTCTGAGTGTAAGAAGAAAGCAGTTGAGTTTTTCTCCTGGGACGACCCCTTCGCTGTGGTCTTGGTCTCGCTCTCAGTTCTCGGGGTGCTTGTGGTTTTCACTGTATCAGTTCTTTTTGTGCTGCACCGAGGTTCTCCGGTGGTGAAGGCGGCCGGTGGTTCTCTGTGCCAGCTCATCCTACTGTCTCTGAGCGGAAGCTTTGTGAGCGCCGTGCTGTTTGTGGGGAAGCCAACGTCTGTGCAGTGTAAAGTGCGTCAGGTTCTTTACGGCCTCAGTTTCGCTGTGTGTGTGTCCTGCATCCTGGTCAAGTCCTTGAAGATCCTGCTGGCGTTCCACATGAACCTGATGCTAAAGCAGCTGCTCCGCCGCCTCTACAAGCCTTACGCCATCATGAGCATGTGTGTGACGCTGCAGGTTGTGATCTGTGCATGTTGGCTGATCCTGAAAAGCCCTAACGCAACATCGACCGTGTTCCTCAGGACCATCCTGGAGGAGTGTGATGAGGGTTCCTATGTGGCGTTTGGAGTGATGTTGGGCTACGTTGCTCTCATGGCACTTGTCTGCTTCGTCTTTGCTTTCCAAGGACGCAAACTCCCACAGAAATACAACGAAGCGAAATTCATCACCTTCAGTATGCTGATCTACCTCATCGCATGGATCATCTTCATCCCCACGTACGTCAACACAAAAGGAAAATACCTCCCGGCCGTGGAGATGATCGTCATCTTGATCTCCAGTTACACTGTCCTGAGCTGCCAGTTTCTCCCAAAGTGTTACATCATCTTATTTAGGAAGACGCAGAACACCCGAGGCGCCTTCGTTAGCAGCATTTACGAATATTCCAAAAGGACAGCGGGAAATCTGCATCCGCCACAGAAAGAGAAAATCACAGAAAAGTCACCGAATGCCAAGTCCAACGCTGGTTTTATTCCTGATAACATGATGTGAAAATATATAAATAAACATGAGCGCACAAAAACATCATTTAAGTAATATTACTTTTTTATCTTAAATCAGACATATTTAATTTCTCCATTAATCATAAAATTTCTCCATCAGTCACACAAATTAAAAACAATCCTTGCACTTCTCAGTTGAATTGTTCAAAACATTCCAGCTAATTAACACTAAACTTTTCCATTTGCTGTTCTAAAGTAATGTTCACAACATCACATCCTTATTTCTAAAGATTTAATTCCGACTGTAGACTCAAGAAACAGGAAAAGAGGAAAAGTAATGAAGATTGAACCAGAGTCAGAAACTTTCACAGTGAAACGTGGTCATGGCTTCAGACTTAAGAATGGACCAAAGAATAAATGCAAAACCACACACACACACACACACACACACTACATGGCTGGTATGAGGATACGGGGGTGGATTAAAATATTAAGACATGGCATGTGTTATAGATTTTCTTGGGCACTAATCAGGTGATGTCATTAATCCTCTCTCTCCTATCTGCCTGAAGACTCGTGCTAATGAACGCTGGTGAACAACTGATTATGAGACAGAGGTATGGAGCTTCTGGTGTCATGGCCTGAGTCATGTCCAGACTTAAACCCTGTAGAAACCTGTTGGACGATGGTGAATAGTACTGCAGATGTTTTTCAGACCGACGTCCAACTGGATCCAGCAAGTTCTGAAGAATAAAGAACCTCATACTAAATGCTGATTTTTGTAGAACAATTTCACTGTATAAAATAATTAATTATCCTTATTATATTGATTGACGTTAAAGTATAAAATTTAACTTTTTGCCCCAATACTTTTGACCAACACTATGTATAATTGAGCTCAGTGCTTGTCTCACATATGTACATATATATTATATTATCCTCAAGTGCAGATGTAATCACATTTAATAAAAGGTGATTTAGAGTAAAAGAAAAAACTATTGCAATGATGAAATATCTGCTAAAAATGACAACATTTATGAATAAATAACAAACAAAGAAACAAAAACTCATACTGTGGATAATTTTCTTTTTTTGCTTCAGACTGGATCCTGTTCATCATCACGATCATCTTTACTGTCTGATTCTTCACTGATGATGTCATAAAGGTGTTTTGACCGGAGGCAGTTTAAAGTGAATTCAATTTCTTCTCTTGTTACCATTTTATGCCTCTAACACTTGAACCCTTCAGGAATTAGATACGTTTCCTGAGTCTGTGCTGCATTCGCTCCCAGTAATATGAACTTCGCTAGAGAAAAAAAAAATCTCTTTTCTTAAACCACAGTAACACGAGTCACACCCATAAACGTATAACCATTAATGTATAAAGCGTTTATATAAAACACACAATAATCTCCCCTGAACAGTTGATATTGAGATGTATATCTGCTCCTTCTGCTCTCTAAAGCTTCATAATGCCTCTAATCTGAGGTGCTGGTTGCTAATTGGTGATTTGTGAGGCTGGTGACTCTAAATGAACTTCTCCTCTGCAGCAGTAAGTTCTGGTCTTGCTTTCCTGGGAAGGTCTTCATGAGAGACAGTTTCATCATGGAGCTTGATGGGGTTTACAAACGCACTCGACACAATACTGTTCTTGTAGGAACTGATCCAGAACAGCCGACCTTCAGGTCTTAAACTTGCTGTTACGTAATTATCCAACTCCATGTGTCATCTCACAGTTTTGAAAAAATAAAAAATAAAAATCCTGTATTGTTCTAGAATGTAGAAAATAAATCTCTAAATAAAAAACACTGAATTAGAAGGGGATCCAAACTTTTGACTCGAACTGTATATGGCGTCAACAACATTGAAACGAAGCTACTTCACTGAAATCCAGCCATAGATTTTGATTCCAAACATTTATCAAAAGCGGAGATGAGAGTAAAAACTCCTCGAGACGACGGTAAGGAGAAACACTGGGAGGAACCGGACACGAACGGGAAACTCGTCCTCACCTGGGAGACGGCGGAGAGCGAGAGGCGCTACATCAGCGGTGTCTCACTTTATGTCGCAGGTAGTTTAGAAAAAAACTGCTACAAGAACTCTTTTGTTCTAGAACTGTTACACGACTGCACAAAGGTTTCACCTGTATTAAAAATTTCCCTCACCAGGAAAAGACGTTTTTTTTCCCTCAGAGGGCGTGACAGTCATTGTTTAGCGCTCATCTGATTCAGACTTTAACGTCACATTACTCATCGTCTCGGCTCCAACAAAGTGTTTAAAACTAATTCTCAGAGAAAATCCGTGATGTGTTCAGAACAACAATCCTGCATTCATGTCCGTAAATAGAGAACAGTTCAGAATTCTCAAAACATTCCAACATGACGTGTGTGTAGTCTCGTCTCATTCGTCTGGCCTCAACTGTCAAACCCTAAGAACCTCCAAGTGTGAGAAATTCTACAGTCTGAAAATGTACGACAGTGTCTGCTAAACCAAACGCAAAATGCACTGATTTACTGTATTCATCCTGACTATGAGATGTTTTTATAGTTTGTAGGAAGTAAAGATGTGAAATCAGTGTGATGTCATAAATAAAAAAAAACATTAAAATCAGGAAAGTGAAATCCTGGCAGTTACAGAAGCTCATCACTGATTAAAAGGGTGAAACATCTTTTAATTATTACAAGCAATTAAAAAACAAACAATTGTTTTTAATTATCATTGGACGTTTTAGGGTACAAATAAACGTTCAACTAGAACCAATTTATAAACCAACAGCCAATTACACCAATCGGCCACATTAACACCACCATGAGGTAAATTGAATACATATTATTAACATTGATAATCAGTTCAACCCGAGTTCCCCAAGTGACAGGAGCACAGGCACCCAATGCTCGCCCCAAAGGTCCACCCGGTCCGGTCCCACAGAAAAGTCAATGCTGGCTGTGATGGAGAGGAACCAGAACACCTAGTGCACCACAGCACACGGGGCCCAGCAGACAAAGACACCCCCGCCTCCAAACTCCCCAGATCCCAATCTGATCAAACCCATTGGGATGCGACGGGCAAACGGGTCCGTTCCACGGAGGCCCCGCCCACAACCCACAGCACCTAAAGGAGCCGCTGTCAACGGAATTCAGAAGTAAATGTAAAACACTGTTAAACTCTGTGTACCAGAACATTTTATTTGTTCTATCACGCTTTATACAATTTTGTCATTCTGATGTCTTTTATGCCACACATGGGTAGAAACACCGATTCTCCCTGATGAGGAGAAAAAAAGCAAGCTGAAAAATCATCGTACAAACATGAGAAATATTACAGCGTTGTACTGCATGTGCTTCTGTAACGATTCCTTCAGCTCGAGCTGCCTCCACGCTCCGATGGTTAATGCTCAAGAAGCAACTCAAAAACAAACATTTATGAAAAAAATAAAATATCTATGATTTAATTCCACAGCAAAATAAAAGAAACTCAATTTCTCCATTATCATGTTTCATAAGTCTAGCATTAGTACTCTACACTCTGAAGAAACTTCATAGTTTATTATTTAATTACTCTGATCATCATTTTCCAGGGATGCCACGCCTTCAGCATGGGGCTGTGTTCCAATATCATTATTAAACGGACGATCGTGCACTTTCCTCGGCGGCCGCATTAAATCCCGTCCCATCACACACACACACACACACACACACACAGTCTCGACAGAACAGCGCTCACTGTGCATCACATGAGGACTTTGTAGATTTACCCAAGAGTCTCTGCGTGTGAAGTGACTCTGTAAACACTCAAGACCAAGTCTAGACTTACAGCAAACGTTGAAGTGAGAAAAACACACCGAGTAAAAGACCTGCGCTTAAAGGAACAGCTGATAATCATACTGTAGAAAACACTGCAATAACATCAGCCCAAATAAATACCACTGCCTCCTGATCTGATCTCACCACACACACACACTGCTGACTGTTTTCTCACACACTGTGTTTGTTAATTATTTAGAAAAAGTCACTGATTCTGAAATAAAGCAGGAGGACGAGGAACTGGAGAAGGAGTTAGTGTAAAACAAAACAGCAATAATCTGGGCGTGTCTAAAAGAGGCGTGTCCAACATGGGCGTGTCCTGTACAGGTGAGTGGGTGATTAGAGCAGAGTGGATTTTAGAGTGGGAACTTGAGAGCCAGCTTCCAGCTGTTCAGTACAGGGTTAGAGAGGTAGCTTCACATTGCAGAAGGGACGTAATGTTTCAGGAACACCAGTGCTAATGCCTTAAAAATGTAATAATAATAATAATAATAATAATAATAATAAGAGACAGAAAGACAGTTCAGGCTTTAAAAGTCTGTGAAAGTCTGAGCTCAGAACTCCAACAAGAAGCTGCATTTCCCCTATTGTGTGTACGGAGACGGAGGGAGAGACAGAGGGACGGCTGGACTCAGAGCTGGAAGTGGTCGATGGGTCCATGGTGCTGCTGGAAAATGTACTGGTCCTGGTTCGGGTCCACTTGAGGGGCGATGTTGGCGTCCTCCTCCTCCACACCGAAGTAATGCTCGATTAAATCAAATGCTTTCTGATAAATCTCCTGATTTTCGTGACTTTGCAGAAACTCGATCTTATCCAAACCTGCCGCAAAAATAACCTGCTGTAAAAACAGTAAACTTAAAACAACAGGGACGTCTTCGGTGTGTGTGTGTGTGTGTGTGTGTGTGGTTACCATAGGCCTCCTCAATAAGCGCGCAGTACGGATTGATGCCCGTGCCGTTCTGTTTGGACTCCTGCTCCCCCAGACGGAGGATATTTTCCAAACCATTCAGAGAAACTTGAACAATCTTTGAGTCCATCACCGTCAGCAGGTCACACATCGGCTTAATGCAGTTTAGAGACACTAGGTACCTGTCTCACACACACACACATACATATACACACACACACACTACGGTTTAGCTAAACTTATTCGCATACATTTTAACTTGACCTGTTCTCCATCTGGAATTTCAACATTTCGAAAGACATCCGTACTGTATCCGTGTGTGTGTGTGTGTGTGTGTGTGTGTGCAGTTGACGTTTACTATATAAACGACACAAAAAATCAAAGGCGAGTTAAATGCTGTATGTAGTAAGTAAGTAAAGTATATATAAAACTTTGTGTTGATAATCAGTGGTGTGTGTGAGCTGAACCTGATCTGCTCAGGAGTTCCCCCGCTGGTGGCGTTGGTTATGGCCCACGCTGCCTCCTTCCTGGTGCGGAACTCTGCTTTCTGTAAGATCTCGATCAGCACAGGGAAGATGTTTGCATCGATCACCGTCTGCACAAAGACAAACAACAAACACTAGGTCAGAGTCCGTTCACACTGCAGCTCATTACGCAATACTACAGAGCACCTTAAGGGACATAAGACTAACGATCTTAAGGTCCCAAGCTCAATCCCCAATACCACACAGTTACTACTGCGGGGTCCTTGAGCGCAGCCCTTAGCTCTCAACTGCTTAGTTGTGCTCTGGAAAAGGGCGTCTGCCAAATGCCGTAAAAATCAACAAACATAAATATAAACGAAAAATAATGAAAATATAGTTGCAAGCAACGATGAGCGGGCCCAAGCACCCCGCGTGTAACCTGCACACTTCACACAATATGATGTAATGGGGATGATGTCAACTTGGGCCCTAAATGTGTGTCAGATCAACTGTGTGTGATACATGTGTTTTCTCTCTCTCTCACTACACATGTCTCTCCTGAGTTGCCAGTGATCCAGACCCCCTCTGTCCTCTGGACCTGTCTGACTCGTCCTGGTGTCCCTCTTCTAGTTGGAGATCTCGTCACATGGAGCCCCATGTGGTCTGTCTGGGATGCGTCTGGTGACTGGGGACAGTTCCACTTCACCATGAAGACGGTCCTGTCCTCGGCTGATGCAGACAGCTGTTCTCTGAGGACTCGTGACTGCAGTCGCTCGATAGTTCAGGACTGGAGTTTCCTACAGTCTATCTGAGTCTCCAATAACCAACTGAACTCCATATGAACTTAAACATCTCCTGTTATACTGAACTTCCAGCCTCCTAACACACAGTATGAGTGCTGATCAACCCCTGCTCTCCGTTATCACCCAGATGAGTCTGGTTCCTCTCAAGGTTTCTTCCTTCATCTCAGAGAGTTTTTCCCTCAGCACCGTCGCCCTCGGCTCGTTCATCAGGGACCATCTGATCACTCTGATTCACACACACTCACATTTCTTACAAACTTAAATAATTCTTTTGATTGTGTAAAGCTGCTTTGCGACAAGGACAATTGTTAAAAGCGCTATACAAATAAAACTGAATTGAATACATGAGTGTGTTTGTGTTAGTGTCTGAACATTTTTGATGTGTGTGTTTATGTGTTGTGACGTCTGCCAAGGAGAGTCTTACACGGTTGAGGTGAACTTTGGGGAAAAAAACAAAAAAAAGGAACAACTCTGGACAGCTTTCAGATTCTAGAGTTTTTATATTTCGTCAGTATCCCATACAGGCAGAGACGGCACATGCCAGGGAACAGATAAACCTCTCTGGCAACGCCACAAAAACACAACAGAGAGACAAAATAAGAAAGAACTCGGAAGCAGAGCGACCCATGTCTCTCTCTACACGTCCCCTCTCCGACACACATGCGCATTTGCTCCACCCACACCCCTGTCAGGAATGGTCGTCTTAAAGGGGCAACACATTAGGTGGCCATTACAGTGTGTGCGAGCATGTGTGTGTGTGAGCGTTATCATTTGTGATGTGTGTAGAATAGGCTGCAGATGCTGGAAAAAGCATCACACTGTGATGTCACTGCACGTGATGTCACTCAATATAATGCCACACATAAAGGTATTAATCACTTTTCAGTGTACGTTTAAGACATTATCACGGCTGACCCGTTTGAGATGTCAAAAATCCCTCTGCAATTTTGCATCGTCAATGTCTTTAGATCACATCGGTTCGGTTTGGACGATAATCTAAATCACCTAGGAGGAGTATATCAAAATCCATCGGGTGCGTTTTGGCAAACGACCAAAAATAACTGAAAGTTGTTCGGCTCATTGTGCAAATTTCATGTGCTAACGCGCAACTATGTATGAACTATGCAGCAAAATTCTGTGTGAGTTCCCCTGAGGGCCTGCATGTCATGGGGTCTACTCAACAGGAGGCCGGTTATATTGGGTCGTTTGCCAAAACACACCCTATGGATTTTGCTTGTCAGAGGAAACACCAAACACTGAATTCAAGCGACAGAACACTGAAGACGTGAAGCATGGAAGCACAAGCATCATGATATGGGGACGCTTCTCATACTATAGTGTTTATTTATCACATTTCAGGGACCATGGATCAATTTGAGTACATCAGAAGGTCAGGTGGCCTTATACCGAAGAGGAAATGCCTGGGTGTTTCAACAAGACAACGACCCCAAACACACCAGTAAACGAGCAGCATCTTGGTTCCAGACCAACAAGATTAACGTTATGGAGTGGCCAGCCCAATCCCCAGACCTTAATCCAACAGATAAACCTGTGGGCTGAAATTAAAAATGCTGCTTCTGAGGCAAAACCAGGAAATGCAGAGGAACTGTGGCATGTAGTAGAATAGTCACAGATGTGAAGCAGTTCTCAGAAACCATGTTTTATATATATATAAATATTATTACAGATATGCACAAGAAAGATTAAACTTCAAGTATTTTTGTTTAAACAGTAAATTAATCACTTTGTAAAGATGAATGATAACACTGCTATTTTTTAACAGACTAATATTTGTTTTTCTTCAGTTTCTGTAAACTAATAATACATTTAGCACATTTTCCTTCGTGTTGTGATTCAGAATAAAACGTGCAGGGGGTCCAATACATTTGTGTGATTTAAATGAAAAGTTATTACATGGATATGGAGCTGCACTCACTGCTATTATTTTAAACACGACTGTATATATTAATATAATATTATAATTATCATTATTATTATTGTTATTTGTGTTGTCAACCAACGACAACATTACATAAAGTAAACTACAGTGAGATTAAATATCACATTAATGACATCAGCCACTTTAACAGGAACATTTTATTATTATTATTATTCAATTTTATTTATATAGCGCTTTTAACAATGTTCATTGTCTCAAAGCAGCATTATATAAACATCAGCGAGCAAAGCCGTTTCAGTCGAGACACTTCACCTGGATCTGAGCTCGGTTCCCTGCGGTGATGTTCGAGACCGTCCAGCACGATTCTTTCTTTATCGACTCTTTAGGGCTGCTGAGCAGGTGGAGGAGACAGGGCAAGGCCGAACAGTTCAGGATCACCTAACACACACCCCACACACACACACACACCGCACCCCACACACACCGCACCCCACACACACACCCCAACCCACACACACACCCCAACCCACACACACACACCCCAACCCACACACACAGACACAGCCCCCCCACACACACACACACACACACAACCCTTACACACACACACAACCCACCCACACCCCACACACCCCCACACACCCCCACCCCACACCCCACACACACACACACACACACACACACACACACACACACACACACCCCACAGACACACAAAAAAAGATCAAAGCTCAAGCGTGACAATCAGCTGTCTGTATACCTACAAAGCTGTGTTTGTGAATAAAGGAAGTGTGTGTCCGTTTGTTTCTCTCTGCGTGTGTGTTGTGTGTTTGTTTCTCTGCGTGTGTGTTGTGTGTTTGTTTCTCTGCGTGTGTGTTGTGTGTTTGTTTCTCTGCGTGTGTGTTGTGTGTTTGTGTTTACCTGAGTCTGGATATCGTCTCCAGTCACAATGTTCCCGACGGCCCTCAGCGCAGGAGACACCACTTTATAATCACCGTGCCTGCAGAACCCAGAGTGAACTACTGATCACAGTGAGACTCAACATGGTGGGTGGGTGGGTGGGTGTGTGTGTTCGTGTCTTACATGAGCAGCTCCACTAATCTGCGACACACTCCCGAGTCAATCACGACCTGGATTTTCTCATTCGGCCCGTCGGACAGGTAGGAAAGCGCCCAGCATGCGTCTGCTAAAACATCTGGATCGCTGCTAAACAGCAGTCTGGAGAGGACACTGAGACAGGGGGACACCTGAGAAAATATACAAATGCATTTAAACACACTTCTCTCTACTGTTTCTATTCTTAAAGATACTTTTTTTTTATTATGACTATTGATTAGGTGATGAGTACGGCGCCCGCTAGGGGTCATGTGATTTTCAATTCCATGGTTCTTCCAAGATTCTCATGAACTGTTCCTGAGGAGGCACTAACAACAGATTGGATGTGATGTGGCTGAAAGGAGGACACGAGGAGGTCTTTACATGATAGCCAGGATGTGAACTGACCGTCCGTATATAACAAACCCTTCACTGGACACCGTGGAAACCAGTGCAGTGTCTTTAGCCAAGTAACTCCAGCATCAGTAATTAAGTGGAGCTACATCACAGAGTGTGTCTCTCAGTCTCAGGTGTTTCTGGGTAATGCAGATTTGCTAACGCTGCCTCGCTAAATTATCACCAGAGCTCACCGTCTGCACAGTGTCTGTTTTAGAGTAACACACACCCTGACACCTGCTGTTTCTCCTTGGTTACACAAAGTCCTCTTTAAGGAGGTCTGCTCTATCTGCTGCTGCCGCTTGCGTGCGCTTACACGATCGACCATGATTAATGTGAGAGAGTCAATTCCCTCCCACGCCACCCTGCTGGGAGAGCTAGGCCAATCAGCTGTCTCCAGACCCCGGCTGCAGGTTACAGCAGCACAAACGAGCGATCTCTATATGATAGGGCGGCCATTTGACCCCTGCGCCACTCGGGGGCGATAAAGAACGGATTAATACTTCAAACATTGTGTGTAATGATGCAAAAATGTAATATGAGAACATGCCTAATAAATCAGCACACATCACAGGACTAACAGCAGTGTGTGTGTGTGTGTATATGAGTGTGTGTATACGTGTGTGTGTATAAATATGTGTGTGTACCTTGCTAAAGTCTGGTGGGGGGTTTTTCCCTCTGCACAGGTTGGATAACGCCCACACAGCGTTCCGAGTGGTGGTGAGACGGTTAGATTTCGCAAGTAACCTACATACACACACACATACAAATAACAGGGGATGATGTATTCAGCTCTGTATAATATAATGATGATGATGATGATGGGTTGGAGTGATGTAACTTCGGCTGTGTCCTGAATCACACTCACTGCTGTAGTGAAGGAAGAATTCCGCAGTTCAAGACAAAGTCTCTACACTCTGCATTATCTCCTGCAATGTTTCCTAGCGCCCACACAGCCTACACACACACACAGTTCCTCTATTATCATAACTTTAAACCTTGGTAAAATTAGTTATTAAGTAAAATAGCTAATATCTGTGTAATGTTTAATTAAAGCAGCGCAGTTATAAAACTAACTACTGAATGGATCATTAAACGTCTGTTAAACATAACCTTTAAATACCTTTACCTTTAACTAGGACTAGTTAAAGGTAAAGGTACCTTTAACTAGTCCTCACTGCTGACGCTAACGCTCACCTGCTCCTGCACATCTTCATACTCGGAGTTGAGTAGCTCAATGAAAATAGGAACAGCTCCTGTTTCGATCACCACTTTAGTGTGCAAGAACGTTCCAGAAGCAATGTTGGTCAGAGCCCAGGCTGCTTCAAACTACACACAAAAACACCAAAAAAAAAAAATCATTAATCTATTAGTAGTTATTAGTATCTATTATTGATTTCATCACCTCACTTGGGCGCATGTGAAGGCATGAGAGAAAACTAACGCGACTCAATATAATAATAAATATAACTGATGTTTTTAGTAATGCGAGTAGCCATGTTGTTTTCACATTCCAAATTAAAAGCACAACTCAGGAAATGAGAGCATCCAACTGTATTTCATAGGAAAGGATTCAGACACCACGACGTGAAACAAAAGTCTTTGCATGTAACAAAGGAAACATGTCAAATCCACACCTGAGGAGCTGGGTTAGGTAGTACATGTATGTAAATTAATTGTGTTTTATATCTATTTATATGTATCTATAATTTACATATATATTGTTTATTTACATTTTTTTTTATAAATAGCTGTTAATAATAATAACTGTTAATAAAGTAACTGTAATAGCAGTTACGTTATCCAGTATTTTTTGTGGCTTTTTCCTATCAGTTGAATCTGAATTTTCCTATCACAAACTGAAGAATTAAACAGCTTCAGCACGAAAGAGAAAGTCAATTTTCACGTTTAACTTCATCTACGTTTAATTGCATGTAATTCAGCTTGCTGGAGAAACACCACAGACGGGTGAGCTGGGTGTTGACGATCTCTGTACAGTCACATCACTGAGAAACACAGGACTCTGAGGGCGGGCTTAAACATAGCGCTCTGAGGGTGGGCGCATGATGGAGACGAGCTCCGAGCAGAGCGCTGTGTTTAAGCCCCGCCTTTAAGCCCGTCCTCACGCTCTAGCATTGGCTCCCATTTCAGAGCTCTGGAGGTATAACCAATCACAATACAGGAGGTGGGATTAGTCAGGAAATAAAGCTTATTTTTGCATCTTATGGTGGCTACAATGAGCCGAGTCCTGTCAGAGTCACTCAGAAACATGTCACAAATAAAATCCTCAGACTCCATCTTAAATTATTTTAAGCACATCCACCCTAGAAACAGTGTTACATATACACATCTTTTATATACACACATATGGTAAAAATGTTGCAGTGCTCGCCCTATCATCAGGAGATCGCGAGTTCGATTCCCAGGTGATACTGTAACCTCTCGCAGCCGGAGGTCTAGAGAGAGCTGATTGGGCAAGCTCTCTCATAGGGGAGGGATGAGAGGTACTTAGTGCTGCCACATTAATCACACAGCCAATCAGTGGCGTCAGTGAGCTCACGCAAGCGGAAGGAGCACTGTCCTCCGAGTGTGTTACTCTGCCCCCAATGGTACGTGACCGAGCAATTCGAAAAGATGCGGTCGCTGGTGTCACGGTTCGGAGGAAACACGTGATGATCTTCGGCCCTCCCGACTGACTGGTAGTAGTAGCCTTAATGTGGGAGCCCCCTAGTGACGGGGAGGAATTGGACACGACTAAATTTGGGAGAAAATCGGGGGGAAAAAATGTTGCAAGATTTATAGAGAGTACAAAAAGAAATGATACACTATGAGTTAAAACCTCATGTATGTGTCCTGAAGGAATTTAGCTCATCTCAGTTTTTACTGCAGCTTTTACTGTGTCTCTGATCTACTGTATAAGATATCAGTAGTCTTATCTATAAGATATTAGGATCTGATCTACTCCATATTAGACATCAGTGAGTTAGCTGTTAACAGTTTGTTGTTGTTCTCTCATCTCCCCCAGTCACCGTCTCTCCTCCTGGATCAAAGGGACCCTGAATTCACCCCCTGTTCCCTTCATACAGAACACGAAGGAACAACAACATTCTCAAACGGCTGTGTGAATCCACGTAACTTAAACAGAACGTGTGTGTGTGTGTGTGTTAGCATTTTTCACCTGTAGTGTGCAGTTATCGCTCCTCTTCAGAAACTCCACAAACCTACTCACCACAGCAGGCGTGGCGATGACCTCATCAATGGGCGGGTTTGGCTCTGTGTGTGTGGGGGGGAGCGGTAATGTTTTATTTAAATTCACAAGCACACTGCAGACAATAATGAGGACACACACACACAAAGTGTTTAAAGTTTTGTACCTTTGGAGAGTAACTTCCTGAACTTCTGTGTGGCGAGGAGCTGCTGGTCCGTGTCTTCAGAGAAGATCATCTGCACCATGTCTGGGGTTATAACTGCGTCCTGCAGCACACACACACACACACACACACACACACAACACTGAATAAAGCTGCACCACTGAGACACACTAACACACTTCACAGCTCTCACAACCTCGCTAACTAACACAGCGGGGTGTGTGTGGTTTGGGACACAGCCCGTGAGTGCACTACAGAGGGAGCTGAGGGCGACTCACTGAGGACATGGGCACGGTGGAGCTGATGTCAGGATCCTGGATGGGACACTCGAGCATGGACTCGTCACATGACCGTGTACAAACATTCCTCCTCTTAAACAGCTGCACACAGGAAAGGAACATTCATCAACACCTGGGTGTGTGGACTGTAGAGCAGGGTCATCACACACACACCATCAACACACACCATCATCACACACCATCACCCCACACCATCATCACACACCATCATCACACAGGATCATCACACA